>JAVQJD010002316.1:0-10458 GCA_036023655.1 Nannoperca australis
GTGTGTGTGTGTGTGTGTGTGTGTGTGTGTGTGTGTGTGTGTGTGTGTGTGTGTGTGTGTGTGTGTGTGTGTGTGTGTGTGTGTGTGTGTGTGTGTGTGTGTGTGTGTGTGTGTGGCTGTAGGTACATATTAATTTATGTGTGTATCAGATTTGTTGTGGTTGTGTATGTTGTAGGTGGTGTGTGTGGTCCATAACTTCAAAGGCAAGTTACTGCTGAGCGAGGAGTCACCAGCGGAGCAGCGACCCAACACAGCCATGCTGAACATGGGCCGAATGGAGAGTCCTCTGGAGAAGTATATCGCCTCACAGGTCAGCACAACACAACACAACACACCTGCACTCAGAAAACACACATTTTATGCCCTGTATATCTGTATGAAGTAAACTCATACTGTGCATCAGCTCTAGAACAACGTGGTTCTTTGGCCTCTCATAAGGCTAGTAATGGTTTGAAATTGATGGTAGCTGATAACCTTACTAATATTCCAGATTAGGTCATTTCTTAAAATTTTTTGTAACCGAGTTTCAGACCTCTGAATGGTCATCTTTAGTGATTCAAACACCTCTGGTGGTGCTCCTTGAAAACACCTGAGCCAATCAAATCCTTTTAGAGAAGATTAGGAGTTGGGATGTCATATTCCTGCTCCTGTGCCAAACAAAGAAAGTGTGGATGAGATCAACACAGCTGTACATTCTGTTCAAGATTTGCAACTAGACCTTACAACTACTTCCAAAGCGTCAGTCTGCAAGGTTCTGAATCAGGTGACGAGCCTTACATTACAAATAAGCCACTAGTAACTTCTCATTACAGTTCCACACATTATGGAAAGAATTATATACACACGCCATTGTAGCTCGCTGCCGGCTATGGTGGTCTACTGGACCATTTCCTAAACACTTTGTACCTATTAGTCATTTATACCTCAAATATGTAAAAGTAGGCCCCAGGTTTAAAAATACTGAAATTCCTCTTTAAGTATGATTTGGAATGCAGGAGTATTTTTCACTGTAGGATCACCCACTGAAGGGTACAGGTAGCAGCGTCTCAGTTTTCATGACTCACACACACACTGCTGCTGTAGGAGACGGATGATGAAGATGAAGAGTCTGGCTACATTAAGAAGCGCCTCCTGGCCTTCCTGCGCTGGCTGCAGGGTCTCAACTGGTTCCAGCGTTTCAGAAACAAAAGGCAACAAACTATGAAAAGCCTGAGCTCTGCCAAATATCTGGACACATCTCTACTGTACCTTTGTTTTTATTCCACATTTGAATTAGACTGATACGACTGGCTGATATTGTTCTGCAGAACTGGCCCAGCCTCTGCCAAGACCAATGAAATAAATAACCACAATGATCCACACCAGTTGTGCTCTTCTCAAAAGCGTCCCACAATGTCCAGAAATGTTTCTTTGACTCTATGTGAAATACTGCAATTAAGTTTCCTTTAAGTGATACTATATTTTATATTTAAAGGATTAAAGTGAGGAATGAGACCAATAAGTCAGGGATAACTGAGTGTTTTGTTCTGTCACGCCCCACTTTGGAAGTCAAAGAAAATGTATATGCCACCTCTAAGAGTAACTTCATTGTATTTTTATCAACTGGTAATGCGAAAAATGACTGAAATAACATTATTAAGACCAAAGTTAAACACCTCAGGGGCCCTCGGGGGCGGGCTTGCCCACAAGTTTGAGAACCACTAAGCTAGCCCAACAAGTACCCTTCACTAAATGGCAAAGTATGTAATTCGTCGTTGCCTTCCAAAATTACCCATTTTCAGAAGATAATACACACATACACACTCAAGTGTGCAAACTGCAAACTTGCTTTCAGTGTACTAATATAACTAATAACATCACACAATATCAGCCAGTGGTTTCACATGCAAAATTAGTTATTTTGACATACAAGGATATTTCTGGTTTATTACAACTTGGATTTTTTATTGCCAGTTTAGCTGTCAATTCTGTTGGTAATTAGGACATTGTATTCTCACTTTAACAGCGGAGATGAACACTTGGCCAGGCAGACACTTTAAAACTATATAAATTCTCAAATTTCACAAAAGTTGACAAGAGCATATTGCTTTATTTAGTAGTTCTGTCCATGACTCCTACCAATTCAACATTGTACTCACCAAGTTAATAAGAGAGACCTGGGAACATGGTGACATCACTATAAATAAGTCAGACAGGTTGTGAACAACCCAATGTTAGTCAAACCTACTGGGAAGAGAAATCAAACACAAACTATTTATACAGAGCAGAAACATTAAGACAGACACACTAAACGATAAGAATACAAATAGTGGGTCAACCTTCACACCTGTACAAGTCATAGTGATGGCCCTGAAGCTGTCACCCAATATGAATCTCAGAGCGCTATGACACAAAACATCTAATGGCTGGAGTGTAGATGTTAGAATCTGCCTATAAATAATATCACCATGGTGCAGTACAGATGAGAATATAAACTGTTTCTGAACAGGTTAAACAGAAGTTTAACTTTAGTTTGAATTTCCTGTACAATGAGGGTTTATTCCTGACATGGTGATGTCGATCATCTGGAAAAACTGTTGGTTTGTTTACAATCATCGTGTTTCTTGCCCTGCCTCACCTATTTTAAGTAACCATGTTCCTAGATCTCAGCTATTCCTTTGCTGAGTACATTGTTTTTATGACAAAACTACAAAAATAAGTGCCACGGTGTAATAAAGTGGAATTTTCCTTGACCAAACCTATGTATATTGGTCAAACGTTGGTCTTTTGGTCCACTAACTACCTATCTGTTGGGCTGGCAGCCATCCTGGTCCACAGCGGCCAAACCAGTTCACATTCAACAAAGCCAAAGACAGTATGAGGCTGATTCAAACAAACATAACAGGAACGTCCAGAGTATTTGGCTTGTGTGGTTGAAGTGCTTTTCCTCCTTTTTCTTTACCCCTGAAAGAAATCAGTTTTTACATCTTCAGAATTCATGATGCCAGATGTAGCAGCGGCATGTTTCTGTTTACTGTAGCCTGCTGTGTTTTCTTTTTGCTTCCTCTAACAAGATACACATTTAGCAACGAAACGTTGAAAACACACGACTCCTGTCTGATGATTCAATTGCTGCTTCCTGCTGAGAGAGCCTGCGCTCAGTTGTCTGAAAAAGAGCAGAAAATCTCACACTCTCACCTCAGCTACGACAGGCTCAGTGGAAAATTGCCTGCTTTTAAAAATAGCTCAGCCTAAAGATGCCTGGAAGCTAAACAAGCCCCAGTGAACAAAATGCCAGGGCAGGAAAGAACATTTGAGCAGCAAGAAATGAATCCCACACTTTTATCAGGTTATGTTTGTATCACATGCTGAACCCGGCTGCAAGACGCCGCAGCTAAGTATGTCTTCTCTAAAAGATAAATGACTGAAACGAGCAAACAATTTGATCAGATTGTTGATCAGATTACTCGATGGCTTTAATTACACACCCAAGAGGAAATCACATTTTCTCATTCTGGAGGGTGAATTATTGCTTGTATTATTAGAAACACAACTGGAGAAAACTGCTACATCTGGGAGATGTTTCCTCCAATTTGAATGCTAATAGATCTCCTTAGTCAAATGAAAAGGGAGACAAGTCATTGGGTTGAACTGGCAACCGCCACAGGCTGCTGGCTAGGATTACTATACTGAGTAAAACAAAACCAGGGAGTGTCTTTCATAACAGGAGGGGAGGTCAGTTATTTATTTTTCCCTGTGGATGCTGTGTGACCCCTCATGTACATGAGATGCAGCTGTGACACATTCTGGTTGCATCACATCTCCGTCGTGCTTCAAATGTACAGATTCAGTAGTGGATTATCTTCAACTGGGGAAGTCTGGTGATCCTACAAAAATCTAGCATTGCTGATATGGAAAAAGGGATTGATGATATGCCATGTTCTTATTGTATTCTCTGTTCAGCCCCTTACTGTTAATTCTATTTATTACCTCTTTTCATATGAAAAGACATTACATTACAGTAATTAACATTACTTGTTACTGTGTACATTCAAATGCAATGAAATACATGTGTTCTGGCTCTCTCGGCCCTTAAAGCTATGTATAATAAAGAAAATAAAGAGATACATAATGAAATAACACTTTACTGCTGTTGGTTAGATGCTAATCTGCATTGTTGTCCATTGTCTCAGGACTTGCAATCTGTGACAATTCAGATGACTCTAATCTAACATGACATGTGCTGATTCTAAGTGTTATGTAACTCTAGTTCCATTGTCATAGACCACTGCTGACTGTCGTACTGGTGGTATGCCACTCTTGTTTTAATTCAGTTTCTATTAGCAACTGTATATGATTATGGTTATGGTCTTTGCATGACATTTGGTGCCACGCTGTGGTGGTTGCTGATCAGGTGTATTTTAAATTATTTGATATATGTTTAGGACTTCATGAGAATGATTGGAGTGTTATGATCGTGAGTTTTGGAGGTTCTTAGCTTAAAGGAAAATCAAAGTGTCTTTCAACCTGTTGTGTTTGCATAAATGTGCCTATTGTGACCATTCTGACCATTTCAAATCCTTGCCTCTGAGTCTGATAATGGCCTGGAGTCGCCATTATGGCTAACTGTACCTGGGTCACATCTGGTTCAACTTGTGCGAGTTGTTTCCCAGAATCTCTACAACAGAGGTGGCAAAACACACATGAATTTTCCTTCTCACCCACCCAGCTTCAAACCTCATTCTATATGGTTTTGTTCTTTTCTGCTGTGAAAACCACCTTAATAATTATTTTATTTGGAGTCCTCCCTCATAGATATATCTGTGGCTGAACTCTACAAGTCGAAGGACTCTAGGAGACATCATGATATATTTCTGTACTCTTGTGGCTGATGATGGCTAGAATTTTTTAAAAACTCATGAAAAGACCAAGAGCTGCTTGAAATTACATTTGAGGGATTCGTCCAAATAAAAGTGTCCTGGTAGACTAACCTGAACTTATTCCTTCCATTGTCCTGACTTTTTGTTTTCTTTTTACCCGTCAGAATCACATCGCCTTCGCTGAGGTCACATGACGTGGAGTCGGCCATGTGGCAGACCCATTGGACGTCCACGCTCTTCACCGTCCAACCCAATTAACCAGAGCGCAGCACTAAACCCATTCTCTGTGTGTCTGGTCTGCAGTATGTTGTTCTATGTTGTCTTTATCGGGCCCATGTTGTCATTTGCAGCTTCTTGTATTCAAGAGAAAAAAAAGAAAGAAAGAAGAGTCAGTAACTCAGCGGGACAGGTTGCTTGTGCTTTCTCCATCTATGCACTTATTCTGAATCCTGACTCTCACCTCCCAATCAAAGACTGTTGTGATGCAACCCCAGAGCGAACACACACACACACACACACACACTGTGGGACGCTAAAAGAACAAGTGAAGGACTGGAATGCACCATCTCAACTCCAATGGTTTGGTTATGTTGGTCCAAATAGATGGTTGTAGGGAAAACTGTCCAGCCAGTAACGTGAGGGAGAATGTCCACACACAGATGAAAAACCCTCTCTTGTTATGCTGCTAAAGTTGATTTTCACCTTTTGTTATTGCTGTTATCACATTACCTTCATAACATGCAGAGGGATGCTGTGACTATCACCATGCGATGCTGGGCCCATATTTATCAAAATAAAAACCAAAAGAGCACTGTTAAATAAATCATTGGTCATGATGAACAAAGTGAAGCAAAGGTATAATTCAGAATTAGGTCATCTGTATCTCACCTATTGTAGCTGCAGCTTTCTTGTAAACTGTTTTCGACAATACACAACATTTTTCCCATTCCACAGGAGTGCAAATGACAAGGATAAGGGCCGGTCAAGCCAGCATTCATGACAAAATAATGGAGACAAAATAAATAAATATAAAATATGGAGACAAGATAAACTTGAGCAGGGCTTCCATGTCGAGAACTCTGGGGAACTTTAACATGTGAAATCACGTTGTTGAGGAGGTTATCATATTAACTGTCTCAACACTCACCTGATCTGCTAAAATATAAACTGCTCTACAAAAGAAGCATTGTTTACAGTCAGTCAGGAGACAGGAATTTATTAGCTAAGTTGCTAATCGGACAGCATGATTCCTGCTGGCGATCTGTTATCAGCTATCTCGCCAGCTACAGTAGTTCACCAACTAGCCCCAGGTAATTTAGCACTAAGCCAGATGAATCTTGCTGAGGCTAGAACTGATTTTGTTTGCACGAGAATGCTTGTTGTTGTGGCTGTAACATCCATGTGAACGTGCACGGGGTCATTCACACGGCTGTTTCTTTTACACTTTTACACCACACAGTTTGTTCGGTCCATGCCCTTTTAAAACAGCAGTGTTCTGATGATGCACTTCTGGTGGTGCTTTGTCCAGTGTGAGAAAATAACCCTTATGGGCTCGCTTTAAAAAGTAGGTTTGTGGAGTTTGAAAGATGCAGGGTTACTTTGGTAAATATGGGCTCAGGTCAAAGTAGCAATTTAAGAAAACTGCAAAACTTCAGATCGTTGTATTCAGATCTTAGTTCCCCGACGTCTCTATGAGGGTTTAAGGTGTGCCTACAGTAAAGTGCAACCAATGAAAACACTATACACTCTGTATTCTAACAAAACCTTCAAGGGTTTCTTATTCGCACCAGACAATCACCAGCTCCCTCACTCTTTCCTCTTTATCTCTCTCCTCTTTTTCTTGTAGTTAGAAATGAGCAATGGGTGTGTTCGCAGGTATAATTATCCAACACTGTACATGAGGAAGGGCGTCTCTTCAACCCACTGTCAAAACAATGCAATTTGCTTTCTTTTTTTCACATGAAAGCTAAAAAATACAAAGGTCAGCGTGACTCACAGGCCAAAAGTGAGATTTTTATTGTATGAATTTATTAGTTTTCTTTTTGTCTGACATCTGATGTTTTCTGCTATGTCAAAATCAGGTTGCCGTGATGTAAGAGATTCTCAGAGAGTATTTATTCATGGCCTGTCAAAGAGACATGGAGACATGCTGGACTGCCCTCACACTGGGGGACAGCAGTCTCTGTAGTTCCATCTCACAGCCAATCAGGACATGAACGTCTTTGATCATTGGTGAGAAGTTTTCTTGTTGCACTATTTCTTTCTCAAAAATGTCATGTAGCTCAGTGTTAAACATTAAACATGAAAGAATCATTTTACTGGAATCATCATTAGTTACATGTATACATCAATTGCTATCCCTCGTAATGGATATAATGCAGTTTCTTTTAATGTATAAATGTTTTGTAAAATTGAAAATGTTATCATATTCCTATCTTATATTCATATGTTTCAACTTTAGCCAAAACAACATTAAATGTAAATGTCACATTTAATGGGACATTCCAGTATTTTGTTGTTTGTTGTCTTCCCCAGATTCAGATGAGGAGATTTATTTCAGTTTTATTTGTGTGTACGGTACTTAGCCTAACTTCATACAAAGGCTGGGCAGTGGAACAAACTGCTTAACTAGTACACAGCTAACCATATATATATATTTAATATTATATTTACATCCAAAAAGAATTGGTGGTAAATTAATTTTAATCTACCATCTGGGTTTTTCATAGATTTTTCTTTTTTCATTGTTTTTCTTTCTGCGAACAAAACTATTCTTAGCTCTTCAAATGTAATTGTAAAACATGAAACTGGGACTAGCTAACTAGCAGACAGCAGAGAGACAAAGGCTACGTCCACATTACTACGCTTTTTTGTTTTAAAACAAAAACGATCTTCGTACATGCAAGCGTTTTAATCACCGTTTTAGAATTAACCTGAAATTACATGTCACGTTAACATTCATTGGATATGCAACAGGAAGCAGATCGTCTGCTCTGTGGCTTGAGCATCCTGTGCTTGGACTGACAACCAGGTGGAACTGTTACTGAAAGTATTTCGTAACTGATGTTGAAATATCTACAGGTCGTCAAGGTCAAGATGTTTGTGTCTGGGAAGGGAGTCACGTGATTCGGGCATGACGAATGAGGGAAGGAAACGTTGTGGCTCATTAGACCCAATCAGAAAGCGAATGTGGGTGTTATTGTTTTAGAATGTCTTCTTTTTCACTCGTCCTCACTAAAATCTAAAATGGGGCCAGTCATGTCTCTGTTTTAGGGGTTATAAAATGCCAGAGTAGTGTGGACGCTAGGTGTAAACGTTGCAAAAGTTATGCGTTTTAAAACCAAAATGTAGTAGTGTGGATGTAGCCAAAGTAAACAACTTACTAGTGAACATAGTGAAGCAGCTAAAGAGCCATACATTTTCTCAGGAGTTGGAAGAAACCAAACCAGAGTTAAAAGGAGAGAGAATATTGGACTTACATAAAGTCAGTGATATGTAGAGACTTTGTCTCTCAGAGGTTGTTGTTGATGTTCTGCTCCCTAGTGGCCAAAATGGACTAATGCAGCTTTAACTGGTTCATCAATCAATTAATTTATTTGATTTATTCGATCAACTTTTTTTTCTAAGCAATAACTAACTTTAACGTTAGCGATAAATGGACTCATATATTGTATATTTGCATTATATCCCAATGCAGTCCCATCCCTCATTTGTATTAAGTCTTTCTCCTCTGGAGCAATAACATGTCAGGCTTTCTTTCCCATCAGAAGAGAGGATCAGAACCCATTGAAGATCTAATTATGTTGCCCATTCAAATCTCTATTTTTGTAAAAATCACTAAAGCACTTATGAATAAGGACTCTGGGCAGGAATACGCAAAAAGCAGCACTTTAAATCAAGCTGTAACTTTTCTCATTGCTCACCCATGTTGCTGCTGCTTGAAAACAAACAAAATATTCAGGACTCTGAAAAAATAAATCTGCTCTGATGTGCATCACAAGAGCTACTACACTATCCTAGTATATTTAAAGGAAAGGTGAACTGAACTTGCTTCTTCATGTCATTTTACTAAAAGTATGTATATTTCATGTTATTGTTCAGAATTACAGTTACATTTTTTATACTTTGTTTTGTGAATAGTGGCATTTATGTTTCTTATGTTAACATTTATGTTCCTTACGCTGCTGTGTAGTTATGTACTTATATCCTCAATTGAGCTTGTTCTGAGATATTCTGAAATAAGGTACCAACTTTTCTGAACTTGTGGTTTTTATAATTTTCCCCACACAGTCATGTGATTTATTTGCTTCTAGTGGGCCATTTTGTATGGATGTTGTTGCTCTTATTCTATCCCAGTTCTTTTTATATTATACTTAATTCTTTTTCAAATTTCCCCTCTTTTCAACTTGAGTTCAAATTGTGACCTTTTACACTGTAAAAAAAGAATTTACAGCCTTTGAATAAAAAACATTGAAAGGGATCAAACATTTCTCTCCAGGAATTGTTTCACTCTTCTGCAACAAGTATGATGCTGAATGTTTATTTCTTTCTTTTTAACCACCTTTAACTATGCTGCCTTTTCTCCACATGGGCTGCTCAACTATTAAATTCAGTTAAACTACTTCCATTGCCCTCCAAAGAATCAGGCAGCTGGGTACTCTGGGATTTTAATAGAAGAACTTGTGAAACTGCAAAGCAGAGCACAAACATACACTTACAGTACATGAATATTGAAATAAATACACATTGCTAGCACAATAGCAATAAGCTAACACCACTATAAGATTAACTGCCAAGGTTTCATTACATAAATATCCTGAAAGGAAAGTATTGCAATAAATAATAAAATACAGACAATGCTGTGTTAGGTTTTGACAGAGATAGTGATAGATAGATAGAGATCTTAGAGACGGCTGTGGAACATGATATACATTTGGACTGCTTTTCTCCCATCAACCTTGATCAACTGGCTTCGGTGGTTTCTTCATCAAAGCCATCAACGTGTCTGTTGGACCCTGTCCCAACTAGATTGCTTAAAGAAGTTCTACACTTAGTTAGCACTTTACTAGATATGATCAATGTGTCCTTATTAAAAGGATCTGTGCCACAATCCTTTAAAGTAGCTGTAATTAAACCTCTTCTTAAAAAGCCCACTTTTGATCCAGGGGTTTTATCAAATTATCGACCGATATCTAACCTTTCTAACCCTACACTCCAATAAACTGCATAAACCGTGATGTCAGTGCTCAACAGACCTTATTTCCCCAACATGTACACCCACAAGAACAGCTACATACTATCGCAAGCCATAGGGACCACAGGTCGTCAGCTCGAGCACGTTCCTGGTACGTAAAACGCAGTGAAAAGCGGCGTCCTGACGTTTTGAATGATGCTTTTTAATGCGCGTTAAAACCTATCAAAAACAGCGTTTTTCACCCTGTTTACTTTTATGCTGATGAGCTCTTCCTCCTGTTTAACACAAAGAAGTTCAGAGTCCAACTCTATATTTGAGCTGAAAGGACAGAGATCAGACGCCATGAGCACATGAAGCATCTGACCCCGAAGGGCCGATGTAGTCACATCCTTGTAACTTGATCAA
>JAVQJD010002319.1:0-39923 GCA_036023655.1 Nannoperca australis
GTGGGGAGGCTCGGCTGTCCCGAGAGACGGAAGCACAAAAGATAAAGAAGAAAAACTAATGATTGATTTCCACAACAAGAGGCGGGACATGCAGGCCGGCAGGGTTTGTTAATGAGGTCACGGAAAACCAGCAATAAAAACAATCGGAGCCGTTATGGACATGAGCTCAGTCCGTCTGTCCTCTGAAGGGCCATCAAAGAGCTTTTCAGCTCAGTCCCATCCGGGCCGTTACTGTACGGACAAAACATGCACATGCCAGGGCGCCTATAAGCAACTGATGATAAGGAATGTCTTTCCATCTACTCCCCCTCTTCCTCGCCGTCTATCGGTTTCCCCACGCAGACACATTTGGGCCTCTCTCGTTCCCTCCTGGCTCAGACAAGAGCTCGTTAACCCCCCCCCCCCACACACAGACTGCCCGGTCCCTCGTTAGATCAATTAAGAGGTGGCGCTTTGCAATCTCTTTCCAGTTCAAATATTTCAACCCTGCTATGTGCACGGCTCGTGCACAAAGCGTGGTATTAATGGAGTTCCTGCATGTTTACATGCTGCTTCCCTCTAAGACACATTACTTTTTAATTGAAGCTCAATCCACAATCAGTATCACGGATGAATGACAGCACTATATACATCATAACTGGAAAAAGAAATCACCTTATGGACTTCTGAAGGCAAACTTTCTAGTGTTTTTACTGTTCAACAGTTCTTTAACTCTTCCAGACTTCTGTAACTCCAAGTTGCCCCCACGGGTCCTGGTGATCCTCACTGTGTCAGTGTAATATTATGGTGATCCTTCACATCTTTAGTGTTTAGGGTGCATTAAAGTGTAAAGGAATCCTATTATCATCATAGGAAGAGGCAGCAAGAACCATCAGCTACTTGATCTGGAACAGACGAGGCAAACAGAAGTAGTGCTCATGACACTGGCTCATGATTTAGGCCTTTGTGTTTGATGTAAAATGCAGAATTCACCACATTTGAGCTGTTTTGGAACAACTTTCCTGACTACATCCCCAGTTGCAGTGGCACCATGGTGATGCCTCTCTGAAGCATTTCTTTCAGCACATCTCTCAGTCTAATGCCATGTTCCTCTGATTAGAAAGCAAGACCAACCGCCCTCAAATGTAGAATTATATACTGTTTGTGGGACCCATTCTCAGTTTCACCCAGATTTAGCTCTCAGTCATCTAAGTGCACCCTGGCTCAGAGTTGGTCTGTGTATACCCAAATCCGAGCGTATCATTACAGCTGAAAGAACATGGGGACAGTGGCTGACCAGTAATTTGGCTTTGCTAAATGTTGTCACTAGTCATTCCAACATTTCTTCCCATCCCAACAGTCTAGACCTTCCAGAGGCATCAAGCTGTACAATATCGTGAGCAGTTGGCATTTTATACCATAAAAAACATAGAAATACTGTAGAGACATAACTGTATATAATGTTGATAAAAGTATGGCCAGAATTCCACACTAACAGCTGTTTTCCCACATCACTGCAAAGAAACATGGAAATGTTGCCTTTCATTTATTGCAATTAAGTTAAGGCTGCCACAAGTGGATGGTTTTAATTCGCAAGCTACATTTATTTTTTAAACTTAAATTATCTGACTGCAATTCAAATTTTTAAGGTACCTGCATTTTAAATATTACACACACACACACACACACACACACACACACAATAATAGATCTGTTTGGGTGGATGAAAAAGGAGCATAAAAAGCCATCTTTTTTCAATTTTATCAGCTTTTGTTTAAAGTTGTGTTCTTGTGACAGAGGTTGAAAATTAGGATCAATGATAGTTCTCTTTTCAAGGATATTTATGCAACCCTAAAGTTCAGAGGGGGATTATAGTATTTGTTTAACCGTGTATGTCTACCTGAGAGAACAGAAAAACACAGCGAGCAGCAAACGCACCTGACATCTTGCTCTCCTGTTTTGTATTTGCCCGGTCTAGAGAGTACACTAGCTCAGTAAAGCTCTGTCTTGCTCAGGTGTGTGTGTGTGTGTGTGTGAAAGCTATGCGTGGTGTATTTTTACCACTCAGGATTCACCACATCGCTGCTGGCAAGTGACTTCAATCCCGGCTCGTTCATTTGGTGCACAGCAACAACAGTCACCTGGTGAAAAGTGACATTTGTGCAGCAGAAATGAAGAGGAATGTGAATCTCAGAATAAAGGTGTCTTTCTGCAGCACTCAGGGAGGAGGGAGTGGGGTGAGAAGCAGGAGGGAGGGTGAGAGAGAGGAAGACCTAGAGCCAGAAGGAGAGTGGGGAGAGAGGAGGGCAGGAAAGACACTGGGAAAGAGATCGAAAGGCTGTCAGACAGGATGGAGGAAGTCAGAATGAGAGAGAGGAGGACAGAAAGCGAAGGACAAGAGGGAAATGCAAGAAAGTGAGACAAGACTGTGATGAGGAGGGAAAAGTGAGGCAGGAAAAGAGTGATGTGGAGGCTGAAAGATGTCAAGATGCTAAAGGAGGTTAGACACATGACACAGTTCAGAGAGGGCACCCAAACAGATGTTAATGTTACGTTGTTACATTTAACTCATCGTTTTGGCAACTTACTGTCTAACCACTTGAAGTTGCCAGGTTACAGTCCTCTCTAAATAAGTTGCTGCTGACATGGCTGTAGCACTTCATGGTCCTGAACAGAAAGGTCATTGTGCCTGCTCCCTCTGCTGGCAGCTGCTGGAGCTACAGCTGCAGCGTCCACAGAGGCACACCTGGCTCAAGACATCTGCAACATGGAAAGTGATGCTTGACCTTAACATGGTTTATAGCACATGTACCACTACTCTGCACTACAGCAATGGACAGTGTGAACCAGTCTAAACAGCCTGCTCAAAAACACACAAAAACAAGAGGCCAAAAGGTCTTTAACTAGCCAACCACACACCGACCATTGTAAAAACTTAATAATACAGTAACGCCTGCTGTGTCTGTGATTTCCAGCCCTGGTTTCTACCAAAACTGGATCTAGGAAAATCATGTAGGGGATTTTTAACGGGTGGAATATTGAGGTATGAAAAGGTAAATTGCCAGTGAATCAATGTTTGGCCTTTCTAAACACAAGTTTATCAAAAACAGGCTGAGGATCAATGTTGTGGCCTAAACTCAGTTTAATAAATGCTACTGTGCAATAAAATGTGCATGGGTGTTTTTATCATTAGGGGAGTAAAGTAACATGCATGAACATAACAAGGATCTGCAGAATTCTATATAATTGTATAACTGTTAAATCCTTGACATTTGCCTGACGGGCTTTCATAAAAAATACATTTGAGTGAGCAGAACTTGCCCAAAAGAGTGATTCAAGTTATTTTGTACAACATTTCAGGCCTTCAGGAAACTTAACTGTGCAAGGGCTTTACAGTATAGCAGCTATGGGACAGGACGAAGAAGACCTACTCTGGACAGAAAGTCAGAGACGAGGGAGGAGTCAGACTGAAGGAGGTGGGAGGAGAGAGAGAGAGAGAGAGAGAGGCAACTAACTACATGGTTACACAGATGCTCGTACGCACATTCCTTTTGAGGCGAAGGGAAACGAGCCACCAGTGCAGCTGAATTTTACCTATAAAAATGTTCTGATCTCGGTTCTGCTGCTTCCTTATTGGCCAAGGTGCGTAAAGAAGGCGGGGCAAGCAACACTGGACAATTTCAGCAGCCAGCAGCTGTAATCGAGGGAGGAGCAGGTGGAGCGACAGAAGGCCACAGGGACAAGAGGTCAGTGCTCCCTCTAGAGGATGAAAGATGGGAGTGCGTCGCCAGCGGTCACCCGGGGCCCTGGGGTCCTGCTGGACTGAGGAGCATACCATCATTTCTCCAGGACACAGTGGGAGCCCAGTTGGGACGGTCCATCTCACGGACAGTGAGTGGGTGTTTTATGTGGAGTCTGAAGGAAATGAGTGCATTGTGGTAATTTTCAACCCACACAATGTGTTTTAAAGCATTTGACTACTGTAACTAAAAGACATTTTGATTTACATTTTGCAAAATCTAAAATGACTGTTAAATAATTTTCAAATTTCTGCATTAAATGTGATAAAGAATAAATGAAAAACACTTGACGTACAGTATTAAAACCTTTACTCAGACATGATACAACAAACAGAAACAAGATTCAGAATTTCCTTCTTTCAATCCTCAAACACACAAGAGTCAATCAGCTCCACATGTTCGATGGAAGAGGATACAAACAGACACGAGAGAAAGTTTAAAATAAGAGATTCCATTCTGATTTTACAGTTCTTGTATTTGTTTAATACTTTGTAATAAACAAAAGATGAACAGCACAGTCGGAGAAGAGGGAGACAGGAAACCAGACAAAGAAACAGAGTGGGAATTCTTTTATGGTGAAGAGTCAACAATTACGGAAGATTCTAGATCTACTGGAAAATAAATGTTGGATTTTTCTTCTCGATCGACAAATGAACACCTGATCAGAGTTCTTAAAGTCCCTGCCCTTCTCTCTCTGACCTGTCCTTCACAATGGCTCCACTCTGAACACCAACAACAAGCTCCTCCTTAAACGAGAGCACTCATACTCGGATGATCCTCCCGTCTAGTTCATTCAATGTGACCAGATCCTGCTCCTGCGACCGAAGAAGAGCAGGTCTGGGTCTAGGGCTGAGCTAGCCCTGTTAAACCATTCCTTATTTGCATTTCACTCATATATGCATTTCCCTGTGTTTTGGAAACCAGAGCGGACGCTTCAGGTCGGGGGACCCTATAAAAAGCACCAATGCACAGTTGAGCACCCAGAGGGGACCACACACTGGTCTACTCTCTGCAGTGACCAGTCCTCCCCTCTTCACACGAGCTGTCACTCCACTCCTACTAGGGCCCTCTTTAGTGTGCACTACACAGGCCCCTCTTTAGTGTGCTGCACAATAATCACAACATACATGAAAAACAAGCGCTGGGTCCTGAGCGGCCCTGCATCTCAAACAGCCACGTCCGCAAACAGCTTGGCAGTGATAAATAAACCAGTGAGGGTGGTTTCAAGGCTGCATAGCACACACTGCCTCATTGATCATAACTGGTGGGGGGGGCTGTGTCATCAGGTACAAATGCTGCTCTGATCTCTAATCTATACACGAGGATCAACTCTTCAGTCTCAGCCTGCGATCCATTTCAGAAAAAGCATATTTAATCAATGTCTTTATTTTGAAAAAGCGACTCATTTCAAAATGTAACAAAGATGGCGACAACAATACTGCTACACAGTCAAAAGGTCACAGCATGCGTCTGCCTTGAGTGCACACGGTTGCAACGACAAACATTTGTGGGCAGTGCAGTGCGATCCAGCGGTCTCCCATGGCGACCGCAGATCGTCGCTGTTCTGCCCTCAAGTAAAGTAAGAAAAGAGGGACACGCGGCACTGAATCCCTTCCTCACAGCTCTCCAACGCTTGTCCCACGAAAAGCTTCACATTCTTTTCATAGCTTCATTGTACAAGTCCATTCCAATGCCAAGTCATTTTCAGCCCACGCGGGTGAGTGAAGACGTGTTTGTTAAGTTTAAAGTAAAGCAGTGGAAACAGGGCAAAGTAAAGGAAGGGAGGAGGCTGTGCTGAGGAAGCATCAAGTCAACCAGCCAGTTAATCACCCCTCCAGCTTGGCTCCTTTTCCCCTGTGCATCCTTTCCTTATTTTGCTCAACAAATCAATTATACAGCACATCACAGCCAAAGCTTTAGTATCAGCCAGTCAAAACACGTAGCTGCAGACAGATTCCACACACACCCTACAACAAATGCTAAAAACTGAAACGACCAACCACCAGCTCGTTCTAAAACATTCTGCCTGATCAGCAAAGCCTGAAGTGTCTTAGCATTCAGAACCTGCACCGACTGTATAGCTTTAAATTTACAGTTTCTGTTTATCATCATCTAAATGACCTTATAGCAAAATGTCAAGAAACATAGAAATGGCAGCGCAAAACTTAAGTGCATTGCTGTTATATGGAGGGATGGAAATTCTAAATCATTTCACTGTCAATTAAACTTCTGTAACAGACCAAGATAAAAGCCAGAAACACAATGCACATATTGTGTGACAACTGTTTAACAATGTTCCCACAATATGAATATACAAGTTGCATATTTTTACTTTTCGATGAATCATCAACAAAGATTGGCATCGCTCAGTCAGCTGTGTATGTGGCTAGTATTTTTAATGTCAACTAGTGGATCCGGATTGTGTAATCATTCCCATCCCAGCTATAAACACGATGTAGGAGCAGCAGCAGCAGGAACACAACATTCAACAGAAGAAGCTCCAAAAAATAAAATCCTGCAGAGAAAGTTGAGATGTCAACTTAATACAAGATGAGATTATTCACAAAAGCACACCTCCTAAAAGTCAGCCTACTCTCCGAGGGACACGGGAAAAACTCACTCCACAGCTCAAAGGTCTTAGCGGTCTGAGATCCTGCTAGCATTAGCTTATCTGAACCAACTCAAGCCACTAAAGCTCTGAGAGAATACCGCAGCATATACAGTACAAGAATGCTAGCAGATGTTGGTGCTTGTCACCTAAGACATAAGCTTGCCACCATCTTGCGTTTCTTTGCCATCAAACACCAAAGTCACAAAGCAGTGGTGCTCGAGGGGATGACCTTTCTTTTCTCTGCATGTAGAAAGTTAATGGACAGCTGGAGACTACTTTGTTGCACGTATGCATGAAAAAAACGGAAACAGCACCAAACTCTAAAAGTACTGACATGTTAAACACAACCACCTGTCTTACAGGGCATCTAACTGCCAGCCTCCATGTCCACATCACGTGGGGGAGGCCAAGGATCCTCTCTGAGAAGACGTATTTGGACTCTCTGCAGGGCAGGAAGCTCGTTGCTCATTCTGGGAAAAGTAGACCCCAAAATTCAACAGCTACTTTCATTGCGTCCACCAGCCTAACTGCTTTCTAAAATGCAAAAGACACTGGCTGTGTCTGGTGGAGGACAAACACTTATCAGCCCAAGACAAAATGTACAAGTACTTAGCTGGTGTTCATTTTCCATAGTTGGGAGATTGCAATAAAGTCAGGGGTCATAAAACAACAAAAAAGAAATTCTTAAGCTAACCTGTTCAAAAATGGAGAATGGCTTTCTGATTTGTCTGTGTCCTTGCATACTGTGTTTGCATTGATGAAAATGTGCAAGTCTTCAACTAAAAGACCATATTAGTTATTTAGCACCTGGTTGAGGACAGCTGTACCTCTTCCCTGTAGAATGATACTGCAAAACGTATATTTGTGATTTCTAATAAATGTGGTGACTAATAAGGTTAAATATACCTCGGAATGCACTCTTTTAAATACTTTTCTAACAAAAATGGTGACAAATCTTTGCGTGTACCCCAGTACTGCTCACCTTTAGAGCGTGTAGACGGTATCATTCATAATTTACTGTTCGTCTCCTGATCATGTGGCAGCTGCATTTGATTTTTGCTCAGATTCAGTTGCCCACAAATGTCAATCACAGTAAATATCAAGTGCCATTGTCAATGAAATCCAGCCAATCAATTAGCAAGAACAACAGGAAAGACTGGCAGAAGTTGGTGCAAAAGCAGCAGTGAGGTGTGGTTTGGCCCTGGGCTCAAAGTCTAATGTTGATTCAACAGCAAAAAAATAGCGTTTCAATTTGTGTCTGAGCCACATATTTCACATTCACGAGTGTGAACCGGCCTTTGTTTCTGCATGACTCCTGTGTTTATTTTAATTATTTACATCTACTGTACAAAAGTGTCAAGCATTGAGCCAATACACACTGAATAAAGTTTCCAAAGCAGCAGGTAGTAGGTGTAGGACTTCCATTATGTAACACTAACTTGTTTAATTATTGCACAACAGTAACGTGACACACAAGAGGTCCTTTGTAATTCAAACACCGGTGCATTGTTTACCAATCTATATCCACAGCCAGGGATCCATCCATGAGCAGCTGGCTGCAAAAGAATTGCAGATAAGCCAAGTTTAATACGAATTGACTGAAATCAAATGCTGCATTATTGCCACTGTCAGATGATTTCAGATGGTTGTTACATTTCCCATCTTGGACAATTATACACAGAATAGTTTGAAGAGCACAGAAAATATTTTTGCTCTTCCAAAGCCAATGGACAGTTGATACAGATACAATTTTTGGAATAAAGAGCAACCCATCAAGATTAATAGACTTTCAGCTGGACTGGGTGTTGGACCTGCCGCCAGCCAGGATTATCGATCATGTGACTGGTGGTTAGGGTTAATTCCAAAACCTGGTTGTCATCTGTACAGGAAGCGGCCAATTATTTAACAAGTACTTTAACAAATCATCACGTGATTTGAAGTTGATACAATAATGAGAAAACCCTACACGTAGTACCTTCAAGGTCATCTTAGATGCCTGAGAGTAGACGTCATTTCTAGAAAACAGGAACATTTACACAGTAAAACTCACAAAAGTGCATAAATGACCACCAGCAAAGGGAGGATTTGGGGGAAATAAAAGACTAACAAATACAATTTTGTCTCACATGAAGCTGTACTTCCTGTTAGCCTCAAGCTGTTGAAAATGCCAACCAACTGCCAAAGTAGAGAAAAGGATCAAATCAAACTAGAAAAAAGAAAAAAATTCAAGTCATTCTTCTTGTTTTACAAAGCCCGCTGTGCGCATCAGGGTGGGAGGGACAACGTTTGTCTGTTCAACAAAGTGCTCCTATCCCCCTTTTCCTGGATTTCAATGCCTTGGAAAAAGCTCTCATTTCATGAGTACAGTACTTCAAAATAGAAACGTAAACAGGTTTCAGCATGAATATTCAAAAAAAAGCATAAAATATTTAAATGTTTACGAGACTGGATGAACTCACTGGGAGGATGTGTCTGGCTGTCCGTCATAGGACACCTCCTGACCAATAAGAAGTGAATCTGTTTGATGGTGGATAGTTGATTGAAATGCTACGCACCTGATTTTAAGCTAAACCCATACATGAATAACAAACCAGCTACTGATGGATATAATACACAGAGGTGCAGCTAGCAGTGTAACTAAGTAACCCAAGTAAAAACAGGGGGAAATATCAGTTACACAAAAGCAAAAACCCACTGTGAAATGAAAATGTGAAAACTGAAGGCTAACTTAAAATTAAGACATTTACTGTATATGTGGGATAAAAGAGAATATAATCCTTGAGTCGTAACCCCTAGGGTGGAAAACTGAATATGGGAAAAGGTGGTGAAAGTGTGTGTGGGTTAGCATATTGTTCATTCAGAGCCATATTATCGGTTTATTAGGTATGTTGTATGTCAAGTCATGGATGCAAGTAATGATCTGCCTGTGTGTGTGTGAAGATAATTAGCCTTTGACAAGATAAATGTGTTTTTTCGTGTGTGTGTGTGTGTGTGCATTTAAGTGAGGCCCAACGTGAAGAGCCAACAAGCCAACATGGGGTGACGTGTTGGTAATCCTGGTGCATCGGGACCTGGCTCCTCTAGGTGAGCTGGTGAGGCGCTTCTAGCATCTCCATTAGGAAGGTATCGATGGGCGTGTCACCAATTAGTTTAAAGAAGAACAGGTGCTCCAGGCACTTTAGACCAATGGAGCGCAGCGCTGGG
Source organism: Nannoperca australis (assembly GCA_036023655.1). Classification (NCBI taxonomy): domain Eukaryota; kingdom Metazoa; phylum Chordata; class Actinopteri; order Centrarchiformes; family Percichthyidae; genus Nannoperca; species Nannoperca australis. Next base: position 9,595 of record JAVQJD010002319.1, read on the forward strand.
AGCCGGAGGAGGAGCTTTGCAAACCTGTATGACAGAGAGAAGGATGAGGAATGACCACACATGCATCAGTCATCTAAACTGACCACGAGAATTCAGGAGATGCAAGAAGAGAAAGAGAAAAATAAAACTTCAAATTGTTGTCAGAGGGCCTTCTGGAAAATGCAGAAATGTAACTTACTAGTTTAGGACTAATTTCAGGAGGTTGTGGAGTCAAGTAAAGATACATCACAATATCCAACTTATCTAATATCTAAGCCTAATTAGAGCTCAGTGTGGCTACTGACAAACGGTAGCTTGCCCTACTTTTTTTTTTTTTTACTTCTTCTTCCAGCTTTGTTTAAGAAAATACAAGTACTGGCATGGCAACAATCAATCAATCACACACACACACGTTGTGGCAGTCCTTCATGTTGCCCTTTAACATTACATAATTATACAGAAATGCAACAGCAGCAGACTGTCAGAAATATGTCATTTTTATCACGAGACTAGTTCCCAAAGGCAGGTTTGTGCCTAAACACGACAGATCTTATGGAAGTCTTTGTTTAGTAGATCTCTTTTGTTAAGACTCTTGGCAGAAACCAATCATCATATCCAGCCTTCACCCAGCTGCTCTGTGCTGCAGTGACATGTTAAAGCTGAAATAGTTGATATGTCTGAGCAGCATCTCACCTCTTACTTTTCAGTCCGTCTGTGAGTTATAACCTACCTGCCCTGCTGATCAGGGTATTTCTGTTTGCAGTAAGTCTCGAGAGACGCGTAAACCCTCTCTCTCAGGAGCTCCACCTCACTGGAGTTGGACAAACCCTTGGCATCTTCAGGTGAAAACAGAGAACGTTTACATTACCTCTATACCGTAACAAAACACATTGTACGTTTCCCATTTCAAAATTCTGTCACTTTCTTCAAGACTGTAGAATTTGTCTACTTTTGTTTGCCGTCCCTAATGATATTTTCAACCTTCCACCTGTCTGTGTACCTGGGTTGAAGAGGATGATCGCTCGAAGGCAGCCCAGCTCTGTCTTGTCCATCTGCATGTCTCTCATCTTGCTTACAAGCTCTGTTAAAACCCTGCAGAGAGGAGAGGAAATATGCAGGAGGAAATGCCAGTTGGAGACAGGAGGACAATACCAGATATTAAGTAAGACAGAAGAAGCAAGGACAGGAGAAGTAGAAGATACGATAAAAAAGAGAGAGAGAGAGGGAAAGCAATAAAAACAAGGGGAAGAAAGGCAGGGAATAAGAGAGTAAGAACAACAGAGATGGACCAGACTCCATTGTCACATTGTTATTTATGGTTACTTCTTAATGTACAAACTACTTGTTCATGGTTGAACTGCTGGTTCTGCAGGGGGAAAAAACACTAGTTGAAACTGGCTGCAGTGGCAAACTGCTGCCACCAAATGGTGGTAAGTTCTGGCTGCGGCTGACTCTGGTTTTTGGGATTTCACACTAAAATAATTCTGTGGCTGCTTGTCTTTGTTTTACCCAAAACTAGCTGTGCAAGCAAATGTGTGAGAGAGGTCGTGAAAGTGACAAACATTGAAATCTACCGTGGATGGAGAGTAAAAACGTTATAGACCGCTGTGTAGTTTTAGACTTTCACTTTTTCTCACACACACACACACACACACACACACACACACACACTTTAGACAAACGCTCTCATTTAGAGAGAGGAATATACCAAATACGTTCTTCCCATTTATTGTCTTGACAAATATACTTGGAGGCTCATTTTCCACATGCATCACTGACAAGCTGTTTAACTTGAGGTGTAGTGTTGATGGATTTTGGGTGCTATACTTTATACTTTAAATGATGTCCAATCATTATTATAAATGCTTCACAAATCTTGACAAACTAAGGAACTAAGATGGGAACAAGAACAATGTGTGCAACCAGTAGAAGCAAAAACTTAAATACCGAAGGCTTATCAACGTATCCTTCCAACATACCAACACATTTTCAATCAAAGGAGTTACCATGAAGAGTTATCACGCTTCATTAAATGTGTGATCATCATATGTTTTTAATGACGTGGACTGATTTTAACAGACACCGCCCCGGCCCACAATACGGTGCATCGCCAACTGTCATTGCCAAGGTTTTCACACCCAACACAATGAATAAATGTTTTATTCATATTTAGTTGAGAAAGCGGAGGAGTGATCTTTGGTACGCACCCAGAGAGTATGTCATTAATGTTAAGATGGGAACTGTGGGAGTTTCATCGAAGAAGAACAACACCTCCAGAAGGCTCAACAGTAAATTACAGCATCTAAATCTACTGCAGTGGAGTGACACAGGATTTTGTCATAAGAACACGTCCTACCATTAATGTTGTGGGAAAGCTAGCTTCGCAAAGCCAGCCCACACATTTTGATTAGCTCATTATGGTGTGGCAAGGCTCAACAAGCATTTGGCTTGGTAAGAGGAGACATTGTCTATGGGCAAGATGAAAAGTGTTCTGCAGGTGATTGGACGAGGCTTTTAACAGCCACCAACCAAATATAGTGCTGAACTCAAATTCAAAATGCAGTACTGCTCTTTGTCGTCATCATCATCTAAACTGCAATCCCAGAGTTCACTGAGGGAACGAGTCAAACGATTTACACTGGATCTTATCCAGAATATTATTTTTTAACCTTTTAGCTTTCGTGGCTTGTTTTGATGTAGTCTGACTTACAGGAAGTAGCTTGTGGGTTTAAGCCTGACATTGGCCGACTATTTCAGTCGGAAGTCTCCTCCCCTTACGCTATCTGCGTGTTACCATTTATGCCCCTTTGCATGGGCTCTGTCGCTGCATCCTGGGCTCTGTCCCTGTCCAAGAGGATTGTGACTGTTTAAAGAACTAGAAATGAGCCAAAGTGTTTTCTTCCATTATACCAGAATGATATTGGGTTCAGCCCGACCTTTCTCCATCGCTGGCACAAGTGTGGAGATGAGGACTGGCAATGTGAGACTAGTTTCAATGTTGACTCAAGAGGAGGGGTTTAAGAAAGGTGTTTGTGTAGTTGCGTAATTACCTGTCAAATATGGCCCCAACCTCGGCATTGTGCGCCCTGTGTATTCAATCACAATGTGTTATTACAATGTCATTACACAGTTACATTGTTATTACAGAAGTCTGTCTGTTTTCTGAGCCTTTCAGCTGTACAGATTATTAAATGCTTACGTATGATTTCACATGGTGAAACCTGCAGTGTTACAAACTGTTGTTCACACGTTTCATGTCTGAACTCAAAGTTTGCTTTATCTTGCACCTGCATCCAAACACTGGTATCTAGATGTGGACCTCTGATAAACATTTAGTCACTTACAGTCTTACATAAAGCACCACTATAGTCATTAATTCAAATGAGCAGAAAGGAGGTTATGATCAATCTTATGAGCCAAATGCGCAACAGCAGAAAACCATCAGCACACATATTAACACCTAAAGATGACAAGTAACTTAAATCCAACTGAAATTAAATGTCCTTATTCTGCTACAGTATTCATATTTACATCTGTTAATCACTTCTCCTGTGTTCTCCTTCAGGAAAAACCAAAAGGGGGAAACTGATATTATATATTTATTGGTTTCATGATGGCGCCCCCTAGAGTTTTATTAGTTCAACAGAAGATTGTTCCGGTCTGCGTAGATGGAGATCCAGCCAATCAAATATATATCTACTCCTTCGTATCTAATTTACAAACAAGAACCGTAGCTGGTTGGACGAGCCACCACACTACTTTCATCCAGGAGAAGTGCACTAACGTCAGTTTGTAGGCTACATAGCTAATTAGCTGCTCCGCTCAGGCTACAGGTTTGTTTCTATTGTCTCTCCTTCACTATTAGACGCCCCTCCAGCTGGCTGAGACGAAAAGGAGCAAATACCTTTTTCTTCCTTTCAATAATACAAAAACTATTACTAATACATTTAAAATACACAAAGGGGATGACTCAATATCATTTCAGTTGGACTTTAAGCAAGTATCACTAAACTGCGCCTACTCTGTGAAATATGAGTGCAAAATACAACATTTAAGAAAACAAATGAACACACAAAACAAACCAACAAAACAGAACTCAGCAAGAGTAGAGAAAACAACAGATCTGAAAAGAGTGGTGCCTACTGTCTTTGTCATTCTTGTCATTGATTGGATGGCTACAATGTCAAAAACAACAACAACAAAGTAAGTACAGACACTTTCCAGTTTGTAAAATGTTGAGTTTTCTCTTCTGTCAGTATGTCTTGTGTTATTCTATCGTGTAGTTTTCTCCAAAAGTTGTCGTATTTGTTGCTTTTTTCATGTATTTTGTTGCATTACAAAGAAATACAATTTTCATTTTTTTATCGATTAAATATGATTGGGTAGCTTTAAACAGATGCTGATGCGAAGCTGAAACAAAAGTCTGCTGCTAGAAGAGAGCAGTGCTATGAGGAAATGAATACGTATCACAAGAAAATCATTGAGCCATTTGCCATTAAGCCTAGTTAATTTGCTTTAAACCTGACAGCATTTCTAGGCAAAATTAACCCTTTATAACAATGTAACTACTGTGTAATTAACAGAGAATTGACACGTTGTGATGTAGTTGGGGTTTCACATAAAAGTCTAAAGGTTTTTTTCAGGTGATAATGCAATGAACAGAAGAAATGTCTCACTCGAAGCACTGAAGAGCCTGCTGATGTAATATACTCCTGGATAATGAATTACATCCCATTATGACATGAACCAGCATTTATTACAGCTCAAGAAGTGTCACATCTTAATCAAATAACATATTTTGGAACAACCGTTGACTCATGAGTTATCTCTTTACAGTTTTTTTTGACATGTCAAAAACATGTAATTTCACTTTTGAATGAATAGTTGATGGTTGATGCAATAATGCAGAAGGCTGTAGAGACCATGGCTTTAATGATGTTTTGGTTTTGTTTGTCAGTGATCATAGAATACACATTTTGGGATCTAAAACCTACAAGCTTGTTTTAGATTTTAAAAATGGATGCATGTGGATGTTGGTCAGAGAGGAGTTGACAGGTTTATGTGAAGATTGAAATTATTCTATGATCGCAAGACAACAAGGGTCCTTATGTCAAGATGACAGCACTAAATAATTATTCTGTGGCCAGTCGAGAAGAAAATGTAACACTATGATAAATATATCTATGGCCTCTACAACATTCTGCCCAATACTGGGATGTTCACAATTAAATTAATGTATTTTAAGTGACATTCCTTTTATATATTAATGTTAGTATTGTTCATTAGCCAGCCATCACATGATCAAATGCTGCTTTAGGTGCTTTGCCACTGTGTGTGCGAGTGTGCATGCATGCATTAGTCACAAGCCTCCCCGGCATGCGCTGTCCCCCTACAGGCAGCACTAAAGAAGCAACGTCTCTCAGCCAATCACAGCCAGCGCAGAACACAGCAGCTGCAGCCAACCAAAGATGAAGACACAGTATCCTAAACTCTTACCCCAGTCACTAATCCAGCTACACCTGAATAACATGTTTGTTTAGATTAAGAAAAACAGTGTGTGTGAAACCTTGAGAGACAAATAAATCCAGGTGGATAAATAAAGTGCTCTTTCCTTCTTCATCTAGTATTCAGGACTGATGTGGATTTACCAGGTGAATTCAAGAGGGGATTGTGGATTTTACCTGGCTTATCAGTGGGTCTATTTTAACCATAAGAGTAGGAGGTCCTAACAGAAGCAGATCTATTCTAAGCAGGGATCCTACGCAGTTTGGATTCAAAGTGGAGTAGAAAGACCACATAAATAACATAGTACAATAACCATCCAGTGAACACAACATTTTTTATGCTGGCATGTCCTCTCCAGTTGGGTCGCCTACCGAACCTTCTGAATGCTGGGGAGATCACTAATATGGCAGTCTGTGAGAGTGATACTGGCTGTGCGTATGCATCTTTGTATTACCTGTCAAAGATGGCTCCAACACCTGCACTGTGAGCACTGTTCCTGTGGACATGCAGGCCAGTGGCCAGTAAAATCCCGTCCTTCACCGAGATGGAGCGATGGGAGAACGACGCAATCAGGAGTTCATTCCAGCCTGTTGAGAAGTTGGTGTCCGAATATTTCTAGTAAATCAAAACGTCTCAATATTCTACTATTAAGCGTTTTTTTATTTTTTAATACCTGAATATTCCTGGTACTAATTTATCAAGGTCTCTCGTTTAACACCTGCTGTCATTATTTTGTAACGATTAATTTGCTAAGATCTACCACCTGAGCCTGGACACAGAACTACATGGAAAACAAATGTATTGATCAAACACTGTCAAGAAGAAACACAAAATTATTATCCTTTTTTTTGTTTTGCGTTTTTCAAAACTATGAGGGCTCTGAGTGCAGGGATGTGTTAGCTGGTGCTGGTATTGGACTGTATTTGCACACACAAAGAAGGCCCAGGCTCAATATATGGGCACATGGAAGTAGTTGTAAGTAATAAGTGGAGGAGACAACCTATCAGCAGAATCACTACTGATTCATTTTTGAGTCAGACTGAGGGCTTACCTGCACGGAGCAGGATGACCTGGTCGTCCAGGGGCAGCTCAGAGAAGTGAGGGATCCTCTTGGCCCACTCCACCAGGGTGAAGAGCTGCTTGTCTGCTGCCTGACAGATGTTGGTGACGGGGTCGTTGGGCTGAAGGAAGCACATTTAGAGGATTCTTTGTAATTGTTTCATTACAGACTAAGATGTTAAACTAAACCTGCAGTCTTTGAACAAATATAAGCTACATTATATGTAACAATTAACTTAAATATATAAGACGGCCAACATCTCATATGTTGCAACTCAAATAGGTTATTATCTTACCAAAAGCGCCTGAGTGTGGTTCATTTTTTCTTCCAGACTACTCACAGAGCTGCCGCCTGAGCTTCCATCTGCATGAAGCTCTGTCTTCTGCTCTACAGCCATCTCCGCTTCCAGAATCTTCTCCACTGGCATCTCCTCGTTCACCGCACTAGTCGACTCCACCTCGCCTTCTCGTTCCTTGTTCCTCTGCCGCTCCTCTTGGACAGCTGAAAGGACGGGGGATTGGCGAGGACAGAAGGGAGCAAAGAAGAAAACAATGAAGGACAAGAAAGGGGAAGAAGGGAGACAGTAGGAAGAGCAGAAAGGACAACATGTGGGTGAGAAGGACGGGTGAAAGGAGGTAAATATGAAAGAACAGAGAAGCAGGAAAGGTGCAAGAGCAAAGGAATGGACAAGAAAAGAGAAGCAACGGGTTTGAGCGGGCAGGCAATGAACATACAACATCATTAAAGAGAAGAACACAGCAAAAGAAAGGCAGTGGAAGAAGAAATGACAGTGGGATGAGTAGGAAGGATGTGCCACCACACAACAGAATGGATAAAGTGAGAAGTAGAACAGGAGAATTAACAGAAGATGTGGACAATCAAGAGGAGCAATGAGAGAGAAAGATTGGTGTGGGAAGATGTTGGTACACAAAAAGAATAGGGAAAGAGGATATGTACAATTCATGATAAATGAAAGTTCTCTCATACGATCTTTCATACTTCTCTCAGGCCCACTACCAACACAGACATGGACCGTGTTAGACTTACATAACAGAACATAGTGTCCTCATAATGAACTCATTGTTTAAAAGTGACATTCAGGAGGGAATTGTGGTCAAATATATTTTAGAATATATTCTAAAAGTTTAGAAATCTGCAGTAACAAGGTTTCTCTTAATCCCTTATCCAAACTACGTTTCTCATTTTAATGAAGTTCAAGCAATGGAGAGCATGTAAATCCAATGTTTACAACTCAATTACACTGCACTTCCCCTTTTCTTGTGGTTCTAAAGAAGCTTTCATGTAGCTAAATACAGAGCGTTTTATCCACTTCAGATCAACTGTGTTGGGTTTTTAATACACAGTACTCCAACTTTAGAGCACCAACGATTATTGGACAAGTTAAATAAACATAGTTAAAGTCATCACATTTAATATTTAGTTGCAAATCATTTGCAGTCAAAGACTGTCAAACGTCTACCACCCACAGACATCAGTAGACACACACTGAGGTTGTGTCACCGGCTCGGTCAGTCAAGGCTCTACAAACTTGGCTGATTTGTATGTTTCGGATCAGTGGCTTAAAAAAAGTGCTAAGAGTCCGACACCAAATATGAATGTGAACACCCTAAAACATAAGAACAGAAAATGTCTCCATCCAAATGTGTACAAACAGAACTGTATTGACATCTTGCTAAATTGACATTTTCCAAAAATGTTTGTAAATGAATTTGTCATGTGAATATTTAGTTTTGACAATTTGTTAAAAAGCAGAAAACTGAAGTTGAGCAGGAGCAGCAACTGTCAACTTCGTTTAATGTATAATTGAAATATCCAATTTTCTTGTGTTGTACTGTGAAAAGAGCATGTATAAATTGTTTAAACAAAGCCTTCGCGCCAAGCAAAAGAACGCATTTTGTATTCTTTTAATGATGATTTAAATATTGATCATTGTGTCTGACAACAGATTTAAAGTTTGAATCCTACTACATGGACTTAATGTTAAACAACGCAAACGTCTAATCTACTATCACCATCAATCTGCGTTGGTCTCTGTGTCTGTATTTGAAAAAAAAAGACTTTTGACAGAAAGTTGCCAATTTGGAAACCAAGATTGGCTTGAAAAATCTGGGTGGAAAATCCAACGAACATTGAATAAACTATATACATCAAAGTTTACCTTAAACAAGTCAAATGAATGTTCCTGAACAGAAGTGGAACGGCTCTGTGGCCGACTGTAGTAACTGTGACCTTACTGGGCAGCACCCAGGTGGGAATAAACAATAAGTAACTTTACAGTAAATAGTCGAATGAGGATTAAAAGGAGTGTGCATACTCAGCAAACTTTCCCTGGATTTATAAACGGCGAAAAAACATGGGGAAGTGATTCAAGTCTGGCACTGCTCCACCTCTGAAACTAGCTCCTTCTCATAGATATGCAATGTAATATCTCTATGCTCCTCGCTCACTCATACAGTCACAGTCACACACCCCTCCCTCCCGCTTCTCCTTACATCTGTCGTTCATCTTGGCCACTACAGAAGGAGGGAGGGGGGGAGAGAGAGAACGAGAGAAAACAAAAAGAGGAAGAGAGGGGGAAAGGGGGTTAGTGTTTACAAGGCTTACCCACCCCCATCTCCCTCTCTACCACTCTGTACTCGTTCTTTCTATCCCCTATTGTACAAATATTACTGAAGCTCTTAGTCTAAATGCAATGGAAAAATTATCAACACTGATACGATCATTTACTGATGCATTGATTGACTATTGATTTTATGATTTGGTATAAGATCTCATTTTAGGTTTCGGGTGAAGTTTAACAGTTAGGCTCAGGATTTACAGGCTGAGGCAGAGTATGTAGAAAGTACCTGCCACAGGAAGCAGCTGCTTTAAATGATGCTTTCACTGGCGTTAACTTAATACTCCAGGACTACAGTGATCAATATAGCAACAATAGTCACCACACATGGCAGATACTTATCAAACATGAACTGAGTAATGATCAAACTGCGATAAAAGTAGCATCGTATTGTGCCGAGCAGTTCAGTACCACTCTAATAATCTAATATGACAAAGCACAATAGTAGTGCAGTTAGTTCACCAACACTTCACAAATCTAAGACTTAGCAGCAGAAAATCTGCGTGAACGGCTTAAAATGGATCAAATGTGATTTTCAGTGTTAAAACATTAATGTGTCTGTTTCCTTTGTACATGATTAAAAGGAGCTCATCAGTTCACTGTCACTGACACTGATAATAAAGATACACTATGTAATGGTGGAGTAGTAAACTCAATGATAGCGACAGGAGCTTTAAAGTTTGATGTTTCATTTCAAACACTTTGGGAATCTGGTTTAAAGTGTTACAGATGAAGAGCCGCTAACGAGAGCAAACAGTGGCTTTTGTGCTTTTTCATTGGGACAAATCATGGGATGTATTTACTGCTGACTGATGGCCACCTGAAGACAAACACCTGATAAATATGACACGGTTACGCGATACTTCCTAACTATGAGTTGGATTGCCTCAACACACCACTGCACAGCAGCGTCTATAAAAAGTTTTTCATGTTTCATTGTTTTACACTGAATTACTGTGGATATATTTTAAGATTTTTGATACCGATCAACAGCTAAAAGACAATAGCAAAGGGGCAGTGAATACCTTTGTAGGATCTATATAAGTGACTGGCGTTCAATGGATTATAGAACACTGAGGGCTGCAAAGGAAACACCAGCTGTGTGGAGGAGCCTTTGGACAGGGAAACCCTTAATGACGTGTCCAGCACTGAAATGTTGAGTTTGAACAAAGAAGCCCTTGAGCTTGTCAGCCCAAAGTGAAGTTGGCAAAACTTAAATATTAGTAGTGGGCTCTTTATTGGTAGCATCAGTCCCACACATCACATATGCCACTGTTAAAGAAGATTAGTTTCCAGCTTCCGAAAGGCAGAAATCAGCTGTGTGAGAAGGAGCCCAACATATCTGTCTGACACTTGACTCTTGAGACCAGATTTGGAGTGGACATCTCATAATATGTGTTGCTACAAGGCTAAATCAAAAGATGATCTGTCTATCCCTAACAAATACACCACAGTTTCTCTGCTTTCAAGGATTTACCAATTTTTTTAAATCAAGAAATCCTTGTAAGAGCCTTTAGTCAGCTAAACAGTTGTCTTCAAATAGTTTATCAACTAAAACTGTATTACTAACTTTAAAATTTAAAAAACTGGTGTGAAAATGCTCTATTTTGTGCATTTAAACCTCAATTTGTGTGTCTGAAAAGGTGAAATGGCTTCATCTTTATGGGCATGACCAGACGGAGCTGAGAACGAGCCATCTACAGGGTGTGCTGAAGTGCCCCTGCTTGCTCACCTTCTCTCTTCATGCCCATGGCCAGGCACTTCTGGTAGCGGCAGTACTGGCAGCGGTTTCTCTGTCTCTTATCCACCATACAGTCTTTATTGTCCCGACAGGTGTAGCTCAGGTCTTTGCGCACTGTACGCTTGAAGAAGCCTTTACAGCCCTCACAGCTGTAGACACCGTAGTGCTTACCTGGAGGGGTGGGAAGGAGGAAGGAAAAGAGCCGAAGATGTAAAACAAGAGGGATGACAACATGTTTAAGGCTGAAATTCTAAAAAGGACCTCAGGGGTCCTGAATGTTTTACAGTGTTTGTCCATTACTGAAACGCAAGGTACAGAAAATAGAGGCTGTATTTAAGGTGTCTAGTCACCAGAGGATCTGTCTCCGCAAATGGAACAAAGGCGCTTCTGGGAAAGCATCGGCCCTGGGCTGTGGGACGACAGCTGCTTCAAGCCCAACGGAGGTTTCACATCATCAGAGCTGCTCACTGCATGGAGCCCTGACATGGACACAGTTGAGTTGATCTGAAAGAACAAGAGAGAAGGTGAACACAATGATCAAATGTTAGAGGAACTTTAGGATTCTCCTTCGACTTCTGTAAGAATGTAAAGGACATGGTTAACATTGTCAATAAGACCACACAAAAAACACAAAGTCGCAGAGAGATGTGCCCTTGTTTGTACGGTTCCTCCCTCGTTTCTTATATCACTCTCTGACCAACTAGTAGGAACAGAGAAGACATGGTCTGAAGAACAAAACTTAACAACATAAGGAAGATCTTGCAGCTAAATATGTGTGTAATAATATCCAACAACCGTCCTGCCTTACCTGCGGGCTGCTAATGGGGCCGTAGCCCACCGATGGAGTTCCAGGTAGGCAGGGTGAACCCAGTGAGGAGCTGATGACGGAAAAGGGGGAGCCGATGCTACTGATGGGGCTGTTGACCCTGGAGGTGCTGATGGGAGGCAGGGAGGTCATGGACGCTGCGGCTGAGGGAACCAGCGGAGGCGAGCGTTGCCCCGATGGAGGGGACGACACAGACGAACTGTCTGGGCTGCGGGAATCTGATAAGAGACAGCAAGAGGGAGAATATGCATAGTTAATATAATCATTAATAAAAATAATGAGGCACAAAAAAGGCTACACTTATTATTATAGGTTACCGTGGTGTTTATTTATTTTTTATAAATGGGACCATGTTCATTTATTCTCATACTCAAACAATTAATTAAAAAAATAATAATGAGATGGCACAGTTTAAAGCTGATATACAAGCAATAATTCACAAATATATTGATCTATCCCCAGTTAAGCAACTAACTACTAAGCAACCTTGCTTTTTTACATGAAAACATCTGTGCATTATCTATATCCCCAATAATGTAAATTTACCGGGTTTCTTTGGATTTATATTTATTATTTTTTTATTCAGTATTGTTGATTAAGCTCTTTCAGCATGCGATATTTTAATTTTTATCTTTTCTATATTTTGTATCTACTACTGTTTTTCACCTTTACTACTGTAGCCCTGCAATTTCCCCATTGAGGGACTAATAAAGGTTTATCTTATCTCCTATCTTAAACAACAAAACATGACATGCTAGTAATTACTGACAACTCAGCTGTAGTGTTGTCTTGATTGTAACTTCTGATGAGGTAATGAAAATATTTAACACATCCTCATTGCATAATGTCAAGCATACTGAGTGTATGGTGACCTAATCAAACTGTGACAACTAAGGACAAGATTTGGCCATTATTCCCTACATGTCCCTACAGTTATTTTATTTATTTATTTTTGTTTGTGCTGTGGTATTTATTTAGTTTATGCAGCTGGCTGTGTGCTGCAGTTTCACTGCTTCAGGCTGTGTACTTTGTTGTCGTCTGATCTAATCTATTTTTCTTGCCTCAAACACACTGGAAAGAAATCAACCAATCATATGCTCACACGAATCACCGTCTGTGGCCCGTGGAGGCCAGCGCTCGCACTACCATGTGAATACTTATCAACTCAACAAACACAAGGAATCATGCTTTTAAATACTGAAAGAAAATGCATTTCTTTTCTCCTCTTGTTTAATTTAAAAGGTCTCAATCCATCTCTGACACTGGTACAACTCCAATCTGTCACATATTTCACCAAGTGCTCTAAATAAGCACTTGTAAGGAATACTGATTTCAGAGGTGCATAGTGACAGGACTCTCACTATGCACCTCTGAAATCAGTATTCCTATTCCTATTCAGTAGATAAATGAGTCATGTATGGCACCAACACTGTTTCCTGGTGTCGGAACAGAGGTTCAAAGCCTACTGGTGCAACAGTGATACACTGCTCTCATGTTACTGTAAGGTGTTTTGGATGAAGGTAAATAAACACCGGCCCCGGTGAACAGCAAACTCTATACTTTCATCAAAGCACAGTCACCTTTTTCTATCAAACCACATCAAGACATTCACAGTAACACACAGTAACATTAAGATGCTGTTTTAAATAAAATATGGAATTGGAGTGTTTCTCATCTTTTTTTTAATCTATTCCAGTACAAGATGTGTATTACAATACACCTGTCATGCTGAAAAGAGACATTGTCAGACACAAAGAAAACTGCATTTCACATAATCTAAATTATATTTGAATGCACTTTGCTTAAGAAAAATGGTGGGGTGGTAATTTGGGCAACAAATCCAAATGATGGTATGCTCTGGAAAACGGGGTGAAAGGTCAACTGTGTCAGCTGTAGCACATATGCTTTATGCTTCAATGTTTTACCATTTAAACTAGTCTAGGTTTCATCTTAAGCCTTCTATTTTTAAGACCTGAACTTACAACAGCCATGATAACAAATGCATACATTTGTAAAGCTGTAGCTAATATCAACATTAATTTCTAGATGCAATGTTTGCTACACATTCATGCTGTTGCATTGCGGATAAAATCAATGCAGTTATTTTCTCACCTCTACTGTCTCCCATGATGGTGGTTGGGGCACAGGCGCTGGCTGGCAGCTACACACCGACGTGCTTCTGTCTCAAACAGCCCGCTGTCAAACTCTAGACCGCGGACTGAGGCCCGGGCCGGAGTGGTTTTGGGAAACCAAAAACGGGTCTGAAATTCCAACACAAGACGCAACTCCGCATATGATAATGGTGTGGCACAGACTCGGAGAATGCCCATTTGGTCATAAAAATGTAAAACAAAATGTATATGACTCAGCCCATTACAAGGTTATGAGCTGCTTACGTGCATTGTCAATAGAAATATTTGTGTGTTTTTGGCGTTTGATGTAACGTTACAGCAAGACTTGGCAATGCAACCAGCTGCTCAGCTGATGCCAGGACTGTCTCGTCCTTATCCACTACAGGGCAAACACACTGGGTTATTTAATAATTAACAAGCCGTAGATTGACACAAAACACTGACTATTTTATCTTTGTACAAGGTAGTCAATAAGACGTCCCATTCCCGTATATAGAGCCCAGACCGATGGCAATAAACAACCGTTCTTGCAGGCTAACGTTAGCCATCACATAGCTCGTCAACTAGCTAGCATTTCAAATATCTGTTCCTACCGTAAATCTAAATGGTTTGTGTTAGCTACCCTTGTTGAATGCAAATAAAATTCTTAGTACATATCTCAGCATGACGTATAAAGAAAATAGGTATTTGACGTTAAATGTTGTTGAAATAATGCTGTCGAGCGTAACAAGCTAGACGCTATAGCTTTAGCCACCTCACCTAGCTAACAAGCTAGTTAGCTAGAATGCATCGCAGGATAGCTAGATAATAAGAACAAACCAATTTAGCGGCGGTTGTTCCCCTTCTATCTCATTCGCCTAGTCATAAACTAGCTAAATGTTGTAAATGTATATAATTCTGTGCAAATAAATACGGATTACTGACGGTTTAGCGGCACAGCTTCTTCGCATGAAAAGATGTGACGACTAGGCCCCATATGTGTCTGTCTCTCCCCCCACTTTGCCTCGTAGTCAACCCTCCCTCCCCCTGCAAGGATGAAAACATCATGATAGTGGAGCATTTGGCTTAGTGCTCTATTACAGTTTAACATTGGCTCAGAATCACTGCAAAACACTGCAGCCTGACTCCTTAAGGCAGGAGAAGCCTGGTCACGTTGCGCCCTACACGTCCTTGCCTGAGGGACACACATCCAGTGCAAGAGGTCAAGAGGTCAAGACAAGTGCAGCTCAGTTGCTGGAAAGGTTATTGTCGGGCACTGAAGCACTGATGGACCTGCTGCGTTGTTGATATCTTCTCTTTTCAAAGCAATTATGCAAACATTTTCTATGCTTGCAGGAGGCAGACATATACAACACAGACTGATGTCTGGAAGAAGCAGGATCCATTAAAACAGCAACATTAAGGGCCTAATTTTCCTTTGTTGCAACATCAAGAAAAAGCCACATATTGGAATCAGAATCAGCTTCATTGGCCAGATATGTGTACACATATAAGGAATTTCAATTTCCAGGAATATATAAATAGACATACAGCTAAAATCAAGGACAACACAACTTAACATAGGTAAAGAAAAACATAGACCTATCATGCACATACAAGTAGGTGTAAAATATAAATAGCTTATAGAAATATATATAAAAGCAACAATGAACAAAAAAGAAATTCCATTATTCACATGTTTCTATAAAAAAACATGAGGCAGCAGTTTATTCACCCAGGAGTTGATGCAGGAATGCAGAGAGGACTGTTTGTCTTATTCATGAAACGTTGTAATGGTTTGAACTTTTTTCAGATCTTGCATTAATTACTATCAGTGAACTGTTTGCTAACGACTCCACCATGACTAAACAGCTACATTTTCAGAGTAAAAGGGCAGCTATTGTTGAGTAAGATGAGGGTACTCCCCATTTTCTTTTCTCAATGAATTTCAGCTGCCAAGATCATTTTCTTTTGTCTGTAAACTGCAATGAGGTATCATCATCTGTGTTCACAGTTTTACACACATGCATTGTTTCAAAAAACAGCTACTAGAAAAAAAAAAGTCTTTCATTTTTCATGATTAGGCGGTTGTCCCTTCTGCCTCCCGTGGTTGAATGCAAGTATTTTTTAATGCGTTATTACCCTCAAGGGGGCTAAAATGGCATTACACAAAACTCATAACCAAATTTTTCTGGAATTTATTTGTGTAAATCCACCATGTTAAATAAATAAACTGTGTTTCATTAAAGATACTTAACTTTATGGTCTACTTTTAAATTGAAACGTATGTATACACTATCTTGCTTTTCATTGTTGTCAAATCATTTCACTACTGAGTGATAAAAAGCCAATCAATCGTATCTGCTTTTAATTTTATTTTTTCAAAGTTATATTATTGTTGAAGTTGACTGATTGTTCTTTATTTTCTGTTACACTATGATTTTGAAAGACAGCCAAAGTAATCGATCAGTAGGGTGTAACATTTGTTACACTTTACACACTAGTTAAAGCAAACTACTTTATGTATTTTAAAAGTTATATAAATTAATCTTACAACTAAGATAAGAATAAAACAGTACAACATTTAATTAAACTTAATAATTTTTTTGTCTCTAAAAGTACAGCAGGCTTCAGGTGTTTCAACATTTTCATTTTTTACAGTTCAGATGTGTCAACAAGCTCCAGAGACCAAAACAGCAAAACTGGTTTTGAAAGTTTATTTTATTATTTGAATTCTGCATCATTTCTACCTATAAGAATGACCACACACACATACACACATACACACACACACACACACACACACACACACACACACACACACACATTTCACAACATGATAACTATAAGAGACACATAAAAGCAACAGTTGAGGATTATATTTAAGTTTCCTTTTTTGTCTTCTCCCTCATGTGTTTGGACAGTGCCACTTTTTTCAGTTCCTTGGCCTCTGAATTCCTGCACATTGGTTTTGAAACATAAGATTATTCAGCATCCTTATCAAACTAGATGTTTTTGAATTGTTTAAATTTTTCTCCTTAAATTTTACAGGCGATCAAAATAATGTAAATTTTGCATGAACTCATTTCAAACTCAATGTGCTGGAATACAGAGTCAAAGCAGCGCAAAATATGTCACTGTCCAAATATTGTAACCTGCACTGTATGTGCCTGTGTGTGGCTGCATATGTGTGTCTGTGTGTGAGTGTGTGTGAGAGAGTGCTGTGTGAGGGATTAGCCTCAGTGTGTGTCCACCAGTGATTAGCCCGGTCAGTGGGCCTGTTGTGCATTCACTCAGGCTATTAGCATATTAATGCTGCCTCGCTCTTGATCTCTCTCCCACTCTCTCTCTCCCACTCTCTCTCTCCCTCGCTCTTTCTCTTTCTCTCTACGCATTTCCCAGACTGAGATGTCGCTTCCTGCAGCTTCAATCTATAAATATCACCAATTTACGCCACTCGTGCTGTGAAGCAGTGGACTATTTAACCACACAAGTTTCAAGGTGCCTTGTCTTATTTTCCCTCCAAAAATGTCCTCTTGTCCTCCTCTTCGTCCCTTCTCTCTGTCAGATCTTCTTTTTCATCCCGCTCACTGTCTCACTCCCCCTCTCACCACCTCATTCAAATCCTTTACTTTCTCTCATTTTCCCTTTTCTTTCTCCATGTCTGGCCCCCTGAACTTTGTCAAACAGAGGAAGAAACACACTGAGGCAAATTCACAGGGGCAAACACAGAGAGGGTAAGCACACACACACACACACACACACACACACACACACACACACACACACACCTCCCTCTCCTCAATCACTCTCTTTTCTGTCACCCTCACCCCTTCCACTGCAAATTTAGCAAGACCCTCTAGACGCTGGTGCTGAAGTGGGAACCGGACACATTCAACTGTACTTAACATGGCGAGAGCTATTCAGCCCTTTCTGCTCCACAGACAGACTCTAACCCCCTTTCCAAAATGTGACACCCCTTATCTGCAGAGCGTGAGGCGTGAGCAAGCAACAAATATACCAAAAAATTAACATGGACATTTAAGCAGCAGTCAGTTTCATCTTAAGGCCAGTTAAAACCTGCTGAACATTTTTGATTTGCCATCAAATATGTGTAGAGTTCTGTTTCTGTCTGTCTACCTGCTGTCCCTGTTTGGTGCCAATTCTTTTCAGACCAATGATGATGTTAATTAATCTTATAAACCATGACTGGGTTGTAAAGAAAAACTTGACTTGACCTGAAGAGCAGAAACTACAGGTTATTTTCCACCTTGTTGTACAAGTTAACACGTTGAACTGACAAACCTGAAACTATTCTGGTTTTGTTCGGGAAAAAAACTGAGCTGAAATGTCAAAAGAGGCTCCTACAGGCTAACATTTACATAAACACACACTCTCCCTTATTGAATATCTCCCCCTCTCTCTCTCTCTCCCTCTCTCTGTTTGTCTTTCAGTGTCTCTCGCTCATCCACCCACAAAGCCACTGAGTTTGATCCCGTCCGTTGTGGTTTGTCCCTTGCTGATTTTCAGAGGTCAGGGGCGTGATGTCCATCCACAACTCCTGGTTTCACAAAGGCAGACGCAAGAATTGCGTTTGGACAATCAGCTCCGGACCTCTATCCTTCTATTGGGCATCTGTATGTTCACACACACTCACACACAACTGGATGGCCTGGTTTGCTGGCTGGTGATTTGTGAGTGAACGGTGAGATTCAGTCCAAATATCACTTTGTCCATTTGCTGAAGCTCAGTTTCATAACGGTGTTTGACCCCCAGCTTCCCTCGGGTCAGCCTGTATGGATGGACAAGAAGGAAAGGATGGTCAGACTAGAACAGAGGAATGAGCGGGAAGGCAAGGAGAAAGGAAGAAGAGAAAATAGAGAGGGAGAAAGCTCTAACTCATGCTTGTCCTCTGTGTGGGTGACACCATGATGAACGGAGGGGTCACCACCCGGGGGCAGGCCCATCCTAAAGGAGCCAGCAGTGTGACCCTGTACAAAAGAAGAAGTTGGTCCCCCAACGGTCACACGGATCAAGAAGACAAAAGCCTGAGATGATAACTCAGCACAGCAGTAGAGCGCAGTATTATGAGACGCATGAGCAGCAGTGGTAGTAAATTTAAGTTGGATGCAGGAGGGTGGAGTGGGAAATAACCCTGAAAATGAAAAAGTAAAGCTCTGACTCGCCCTAATCTGATTTGCCGTACACAACATTTTATCTTTATCTGATTTGCTCCGTGAGGTGTTTTCTCTTTCTGTGGGAGCCTGTCTTTATCCAAATGATGTGGTCTTTGGTGAGGCCTGGCCTATTCATGGGAACCCCATGTGCTGTGTGCCCACCATTGAGGTGCAGAACAGCATGGCCACAAAGGATGGCAGCGTTTCAGAGTCCTTTCCTTACAGCTAAAGTCTCTGTTCAGAACAAAGTTTACACTTTAATCACAGAGCCAGAAAATCCAGCACATAGTTTAAAAAGTGAAAAGAAAAAAGCCTTTAGAGTTTATCTGAATGCTGAAATACAAGTGTTTATATTCTTATAGTCAGGAAACTGGAAAACATTTGACTTTGCTCTTCAGATAACAAAAAGTTATATTAGATACGATGGTTTAAACATTTTTTAAGTAATAGATAAAACTTTGCAATAAAGTTTGCTAGCCCTGTTTAATGCCTGTATCAAAACCATGTGCATTGTCTGTTTTCTATTTCAAACAAAAAAAGTATTGTCCATTTTTCTGACAAAAACTCCATAAAAGCAGATCCTTTTCACCTCTTAGCAGGTTGTGATCATGCTGGTCGTAACACTCATCTGGTTTACACTTCCCTTCAGGTACTGCTACCACACAGGCCACAGAACCCATTTCAAAAAGACTTGTCCTGTTGAAAAGTGAAAGAAAAAAGGTGTGATACCTAAATTTACATCAGTTAAAATAACCCCGAGCAAAAAAGAAAAAAAGAAAAAGACAAGAAGACAAAAGCGCAGTAGTGCCCAGTATTTGGACCCTTTGGGGCCTAAAATCTGGATCAAGAATTACTGCAAAAAGCACGTGATAAAGTCCCTCTCAGCCACAGAGGATTCATCCTTACATGTGCGACAGACATCCTCGCCTCTCATTCTTCCTCCCTCAGTTCTGTGTCGAGTGAAAGCTGCATCGTTGTCGACGTCTGACCGCACTTGTCCTACTTCTCCATCTTTCACTCTCTCCGCCTCCACCTCCTCTGATCCTGCGTCCTTCTCCCTCTCCTTCTTCAACCCTTTCTGTCCGGCCCTTCCTCCGCCTTTACATTTCCTTCGCCCTCTCTCTCTCTCTCTCAATTTCCCCGCCCTCTCTCACTCACTCTCTCTCTCTCACTCCCTGTCTCTCGCTCTCTTCCTCTCCTCATTTCATGCAGCGCTGGGGTTACCTAAGAGACTGGGCCTCAATGGAGAAAATCTCCTTTGGTACAATGAACTGGGCGAGAGGCAGAGGAGGGGGGGAGAGAAAGGGGGGGGACAGGGTAGGATGAGGGGGTGTTGGACACAGGAGGGGAGGGTGGGGTGAGGAGGGGGGAGAGAAACTAGGGGGGAAAGATAGTGCGATGGAGATGCATGCAGGGATGGAAGGGGGATACCAAATCCCAAAAATTGAATAAGTGGCTTCGCTTGTGTGATTTCGCCTCAATGGTCAGTCTTTTGGCGGTTGCCTGTGGTGCCCCCCCACCTGCTCCCCAGTCAGCCCAGTTGGTCTAACTAAAGGACACACACACACACACACACACACACACACATTTGAGGCACTTCATATAAAAATGTTCATGAACCTTCAATAAAAGGTAAAGTGCTAATTTCATTAATGGATTAATCCCTTTTTTTTTTACACAGGAGACAAGACAAAGCTGAAGGCCATCCTAATAACCACGAGATGGGAGACCTCAGTTGTGTCAGTGGTCGCCATTGTGTTTGTTTACTTGTTTGTTTGCTCTCAGCTGGGAGCGCAGGATGAGACCCAGAGGATCAGAGCTCTCTTTGCAAAGACAAGTGTGTTTCAACAGCGTAAACACTCTCTTCCTCTGCATGGTGCGGACCCCATTCAGCACAAGTAATTACACTGTCCCCTTTTAATCTATTCACAGTCTCTGTCTGAGAGGTGTTCCTTAAAATAGGGCACAAAGCACACACAACCTTGTTTAGAGGTTAGTTACTGATTAGCACCAAAACTGTTGCAGTTCATTTTCCTGCTGCACCTTATTGAGCTCCTCCGCGATGCTTTTCAGTTTGTCGTTTGTCTCCGAGTTAGCAAACAGATTCCCCGCTGCTCAGCTCTGTGTCTTTACAACTCTCCCCCCAGCCCCTTTTCTCATCAGAGGATGTGAGAAAACAATAGGGCTAATAAAAGAAGCAGAGAGATAACTACAGCACGCTGATGAAGCTAGCGCTCCTACGCCCCAACCATAAATACCAGCAGTGTGAAATGGGATATGTGGGTGACTTTGGGGTCTTTTTATGCGCTTTCCTGTGCCAACAACGGCAACTTACTCTTATTCCCATGTTTGTCCGTGTACATGCCAGGGTGAATCTGGGATCTCTGTGTTAATGACTCTATCAGGCCCTGATGCCCAGAGGCCCCTGCTGAGGGAATAGATCCAGGGGGATTGGGGTGTTAGAATGTAGCACAGGAGGTGTCAAAGTTGGGTTGGGGGCGCTGTGTGTGTGTCCAAGTATGTGTATGTGTGTAAGGCGGGGAAGGGGAGGGGGTGGGTTTGGGCAGATTGTCCATGGTGCTCACCCCTGCGGGAGGGGCTGAATGAAGTTATTTCCAGGCCCCTGTCCATCTGTTACCGTGGCAGCAGCAGTGACCAAGGTGTTGCCATGGCGAGGTGGACACAAAAAGGCGTGGCGTGGGAACGGGTCCAGGGGTCAGGAGTGAGGGTCAGGGGGTCAAGGGTCACAGCCAGCTGGACAGCACACAAGAGGAGGCCAGGGTGAGAAAAGAAGGAGGGTCGGTTTTCTTTCTCTTCTCTTCTTTCTTCTCTGGGTTTATGCTCGGGAGGGAGACGTCCGAAGAGTGGACACCACTGGACATTAACATTGAACTGAGGCGGTGAGATGAAAAAGGGAGAGGGGTTGTAGAGGATGAAGGGAGTGAGAAGGGCCATGGGGTTCACAGAATGGGGCCCCCTCAACGCCCAGGCTTTGGGAGGCTCTCCCGCATTAGGCCTTATACTTACTGGTGTCTAATCGCGCAGAGCATTTGACAGGCAATTGACTCTGGTCAATGTACACGCAAATGCGACTATTGAGAGGATGTGGACGGCTGCATGTGCGAGTGTGTCTGTCTGTGGGGCCGCAGCCAGATCAGTGAGACCCGCAGAAAACAAAAGGCCATTCCACAACATTTCATCCCCGTCATTAAAGCTCAAAACTGCTCACGGACAATGAGACAAACTGAAGGGGGGTGGGGGGGCAGTGAATCAATATTTCCCCCAACATGGGAAAACACATTTTCTAAATGTTCTTACATTTTATATTTTTACCTCGAACTTCTCTACCATACATCTAGTTTAATCTGCAGTCTAAGGCCGTTTCTGTAGTTTACTTTGTTGAGTTGAAAGACAAGAGCCGCTATTTTAAAAGTTAAGCAACTATTTGATTAAAGTTGATCATTATCAATTGAGGTTCCTGTTTTCTTGGCAGAATTTGTGAAAATAAATAAGAGTTTGTTCTACAGGAAGGACTGAGTCACAGACTGAACTACTCACATTTAAAGATGTTATTTTTGCAACGCTGCATATCCAGGATCTTAAAAGGATGTGAACATTGATGTGCGTCCATTTGGGCACGAATACATATTAAACAGTAGGCACTGTTCGAAAATGTGAATAAAATAAATATAAAATGTATGAAAAATTATTGTGTCACTTAATCTACAGGTGTTTATAGACCGACCACACAGGTTTTAGTTACGCTGATGACTTTTAACTGTCACTTTTCACTTTGTCATGAATACTAAGTTACAATGACCTTTTCTCCACAATATCACATTGGCTTTGATGATAGGGCTGATTATCTCCCTGTGATCAGGGATGGAGAATCTCCAATGACATGTAAAGATTCACAACATTAGACTTCATTGTGGTGGCACAATGTTTAATGCATTTACAAATAAAGAATGCATACATGACCATATATTACCATTGTTAAATTGGGTTTATCATTCATCTTTATAAAGCTATAATATTAAAGAAATTAGTCTAACTATTACTCTTTTTGTAATAATTTGTTTTGTATGGATGTTTTAAACTTTGAATTCTTCAGTTTGTGATGTGAATCTTGTACGACGATATGATACAATACAATAAACTAACTACACTATGACTGAATCCAAGCAGTTTGATCCAAACTTCTCAGAAACCAGCATCATCGTCAGATAAATAAAAAAAAAGTGACCTTTTATTTATATTTTTGGAAGGTACTTATTGTACTAAAAACCCTTTTTATTCCACATGACACCATCCAATAGTCTCTATATTGGAAGAGGTGAGGTGAAGCTTCACCACAGCTGGATCAATCGGCTCAAGTTGTGCTGAACAGCAGTGCGGAGCGAGAGATTGAAATGTCCACCTGCCCCGTAGCAAACTGAACCTCGAGCCGCATCAGTGGATAACACATTATGACAACGTGGATAAGAAGTCGCTTACAATGCAATTACACACACAAGAACACACACACAGACTCGCACACATACGCAGAGTAAACACACAGGGCCCCTTAATAGTAGCTGGGATGAAGGGAGTGCAGGATCCATACTCCTCCACAGCCCACAGTAATAGGATTAGGAGCAGCCTCGGGAGGACATGGCAGCCCAAGTCCAACGCTCCGTTTGACACCTTTTGTCCACAAGCCCCGAGACGCAGATCACAGCAAAAGGATGAGGGACAAAGGCTTTTGAACATTGTGTTGTAGCTACAAATATACCCTGATGGGAGAACGCTGAGCCCCAAGTTCCACAGCAGATAAAACGAACAGACAGCGATTTTGACAACTCAATCAATTCTTTTTTAAGATGGATCAAATGTTAGAGAAAACCTGCCTTCCTCCTTGTAAATCAATACAGTGTTGATTACTGGTGAAGGCAGAATCATATGGCGTTTCTTTTTAATATATTATCGAAAAGATTTTATTGAAAAAGAATGAAATCCAAATGATCTTTTGGAGGGAAAATGTTATGATGCCACAGGCCCCGAGCAACGTTTCACAATTCAATTTAATGTTTCAAAGACTTTCCTGAGAAAGTTATATTAATTATATTGATACACGTATATTTTTATCCAATAGCACAAACTAGTATAGTTTTTGCTTTCTCTTAATTATTTATTCTTCTTACCTTGTAGGAAATTGCAAAATTACACAAGTTTTTTCTTTTATTCATCTGTTATCCGAATAGGATTTATTTTGCAGTAATTGAAAGTGTTGTTTGGATTTTCTGCTTGTAAAGTTTGTTATATACTGGTCAATTTTAAGAACAGATTGTTTTTTGAGTCTTTTTTTCTCATGGAATAAGTCCACAGAACTGTTGCTATTAAAACTCAAATAGAAATCACAAAAAATGAATTTGGTTTTGAACCCAACATTTAAACTGGACGTACAGTTACGTAGCTACAGCCTACAGCCTCCTCAGAAGTGTAGGTAAACGTTGGAACCACAGGCTACGCAAATACCACATGCAGAACGTGAGACCTGTGATTGGTTAGCTTGGGCTGCTTGTGTTCTGCTTTGTGATGCCAGAGTGAAGTTGAGAGTGAAGACAATATTAAAGACGTTGCAGACGCATCGAGCAAAGTTACCTCCACTGCAAACCTCACTGTGATCCCAGCTCCGTGTCACAGTGAATGAAACAGCGTAAGCAGTGTTAAGTGTCAGTAATGAGACACGGAGAAGTTGAAGTTACCTGTAGAGAAACAGAAGTAGTGTATAGAAGTATGTTCAGAGCTTAGTATGGTGTCACTAAGTGAAGTAAAGAATGTAAACAGAGGTGCTGTGGGGAAGACAGTAAAGTTAAAGCTGGCTGAGCCTCTGGTGGTCCTGTCTGCTGCCTGAGGTTTAAATCCAGCTCAAGTTTTCACACCTTTGCATTTAGAATTTACACTTTGGACTGAATCATAAAATAGGTAATTACTCTCAGTTTTCAGTGGGTTTTACCTGCATTGGTGTATGCTCAAAGATCTTCATTTGGCAGATATATAAGACATACTGTGATCCTGAGATACTGTGATCCTGAGATACTGTGCTACTGTGTGTTGTTATTGTCTTCAAACCATATAAAGTTGCTTCTGAATTTCGATTGGAGCCATTTTGGAATGAAGCCCTTCAATGCTAATGATAAAGAGATAAAAGGGCTTGCGTCGTCTTTACGTTTTGTAAAAAAAGAAACCACAATTGCATTTTAGTTTCTGCTGAATTGATATTCGTGTGGGTCTGTTGCAGTGAGAGCAGGCAGCAGCAGCTCGTCCTCAGTTCTAGCGATTATTGACATTCCTAACGATCTCCTCACATCCCGTGCCATGGCGAGGTGACACAGAGATTCTCTGTCCTCTCCCTCCCCAGTGCATTCTGGGAGAGCAACCAAAAGCAGTTTTACGACCAAGAGCCGCTGACGCTCACTTCCTGCCAAGGAATCAGAGAGGCGAGGTTCAAAGTGATCAGCAGCACACATACCAGCACACGTGCAGTGAGGAACACACATAAGCACGTAAACACAGTCAAACCCTGGCACACGTGCTTTAAGATCAGACTTCATGCTTAAACCTGCACCGATCAACATTTTAATCTCTTCTAAAACCCTGATCTTGCAAAATTCTGACAATGGATGTTTGGAGAAATAACAGCCAACAGGTGGAAGTAACAAATCCATGCCTGTTCTCTGGGTGCTGCCTAAAGGCGTCGTGGTAAACGCAGAAGATGTAGACGTGACAAGTTGAAGAAAAAGAGGCGATTACAGCACCTTTTCACAACATTAGAGACCTACAGTAAAGAAGCAACAGAAGGAAATGAATTCAATGCTGATAAACCCAGAGACAGATGAAAGGATAATTACAACTCTGTGTTGTAGAGACATTATTTCTGGATGTGTGAACATCCCAAAACAGCTGTCAGTTACAACAGTATATCCATAATCCACATATCCATAATTCAGTCCAAGAAACTTAACCATTCATAGCAGTTGAATATATAGTAAGTGGTCAGATTGGATGCAGCTTTTCCAAAATGATGAACTGTTATTTTAATTTACTGAATCTTAATTACAGGAACATACCCACCTATCTACAGCGCACTGCTCTGACTCACTCTTACGCCACGATAAACCTCTGAGATGTCTCTTTTTGTTGAGCCTGGTTGTTATACTGAGCAGGTGAGCAGGTTCTCTTATAAACCAACAGAGATGGCTGTGGTTGCTGGGAGATTCATGTTGCACCTGCAAAACCTCGATTGTCTCGGGTAGATTACATACGATTTACTGACTCTCACGTCACTGGCAAATTCCAGCTTTAGTATTCAAATACAATGAGCATGTCAGCTGCATGCGTTGGGTTTCAGTCCTGTGTTACATATCCACAGCAGACCTGAGAACAGCTGTTTCTTATTCAAACTGATCATCACTGTTGAACCCCCATTCAACACACATTTAAATTAGACTTTTCTGTTCATCCTTCAGCACAATGTTCCTTTTTAATGATATTCACTGATTCAAATCAACTAAATCAAACATTGTTAATAACTTTACATTTTCAACTATTTTCAGTCAAAGTTGATGCAAAATTTTGCAGTTAAATCTCTTGGAGTTGAAAATCTGTGCGGATTGTTTGCTCTGATCACATGCAGCAGCACTGGTGATGTCTACGGATACTATTTTCTACTCAGTACAGTCAATACAGTAGTCACATTTCATATTCCTACCTACGTATGTAACAGGGCACTTACCACCAATCACAGACATCTTTCATCATCTTCATCAGAGCTTAAAGTGTCATTTTCTCCCCAACATCTGACAGGCTTCACCACAGTACAGCTCTAATGGGTCCTTGAAGAAATGATTTAGATAATTAGATTATACATTTTTAAACTATTATTTATGTCCAATGTTGTTTGAGCACTATCATACAGTATCACATCATACATCTCATTCAAACCTGAGGGCTGCGGGGTTGAACTGCAGTTCTCTGCGACCTCACACGTAAAAAAAATATTCAGAGCAGTTTATATGAGTTAAAATGATACAAACATTTTTTTGAGGCCTTTCAGATATGAAAACATTTGATATTTTAAATATGTGCTTCTTCTACCTATTTTATCATACGTTTCCTCAAATCATACGTTTCCTCAAATAGACATTAGACAAATATAACAAATTATTGGATGTTTCATGTCCAAGACAGAGTGCAGTTTCCTCAGTGGTGCATGTTACACTTAAGAACATGCAGTTTCACCAAAAGATGTAACTTGAAATATATTATCAGAACAAGTTCTGGTAGATTTTATTGCATTGCATCTCTGTGTTGTGTGTGGTGAGGCTCCACATGTTGCTTTAAACTTCTTGACATACTCGCTCCCTCTTCCCAGAGCTGAAAGAGAGGCTGACGAATCAATAAGAGCGATGAAAAAAAGGGGGGAAATGGTCTGAGTGGCAGAAATGTCTGAATAAGAGCCAGTGGTTGGAATTGATCACAATGGAAAAGCTTCAGAGAAAGAAAAGCCTTCAATTTCAAGGCAAACAGTCAAAAAACACCCCCAAAACCAAAAAAAGGTTGTAATAAAAAAGGTTTCTGTCTGTGTGAGTGAGAAAGTATGAAAAAAAAGAGCGGTGCATGTGATTATGGGATGAGGGCCGGACAGGGGCCAGAGGCCAGCAGGGCAGCCTGCAGACAGACCCAGAGAAAGACACTTTTACCTTGAACTCCAATCGTCCTGTCTCTGGGGCGGGGTCAGGTATTGTAGCCGGGCCTGACAGGGTCAGGAGGGGACAAGTGGGGGAGACATGGGGAGACATGGGGAGCAGGAACAGAGGCTGCCTCTGGGGTCGTGGGGTGCTACCCCCGTGGGGGGCCAGAGAATGTGGGGGCAGTGGGGGGAGGATAGGTATTGGCAGATTTTCATGGGGTGCAGATGCTCAATATGCAGATGTCTAATCGAATTGTGTGACGATGAATTGGTTCCCTCTCCTGATTTGCATCAGGACAATCCCTGGCAGTGGCTCCGGGGTCAGCGCAGCTCCCCCGGACAAAATGAGCAGCCGGCTGCAGACGCCCCCGAGAACGTGTGAACTTGAAGTAGACTTTATTCAGCGACAAGGATATTGATTGATTCAAATTTCTGTCTGTCTGTCTGTCTGGGAGTTCATGTGACATCTGTCATTCCAGCAAAGACGTTTCTCAAAGTTTGAAATGGAAAAAACATTTGTTGTCTTTTCATGTTTGGCCTGCGCTTTAACGTGAGTGAACAGGTTCAGTGTTTTGCTCAAAAAACCTAAACAGGACACTCATATGCTGCCACTTTACTGTCTTTACTGACAATTATAAAGAATAATTCACCTTGTAGTATAAAATTACAATAAACTGCCAGGACATGATCAAGATAAAGAAATAATTCAAAAGTGTTTAATGTTCATGTTTTGGAAGGGCTAATGCTTTTGTATTGAGTAACTTTCAAGCATAGATCTGTTAAATGATGTCCTACATTCTGGATGGACTCTTTACTTGTCTTCCACGTGAATCAGTTCTTTGAGCGGCCGGTTACAAAACAAGCATCCCTCTGACCAGAACGCAGCCAGCTCAGATTAAGAGGGGGGGAACCTCGAACACCCGAAGATAAAGTATCTTCATGAGTAAATGAATGAACTGAAAGCCACGAAGAAGACTCCCGAGAAACAGAGTGCAACTGGAAAACAGACAAACTTTGAAACACCACTGGAAATGGCTTTTAAAATGGAATGAATTACTTTCTGGGTATTAATAAGAATCTGAATAACGCATATTGCTGACACAACACCACTTGAATAATGTTTGCAAACTATGAACTGTCACCTTAGTTAAGTGTAAGTATAGTCCATTACAATTCAGTTGTGTCCATGTTGTTATACATTTTACACAGTAATGTTCACAACCTACATCATGGATCTACACAGCATCATATTCAGACACATCCACGTTTCACTTCATCTTTGTGTTTCAAATCATTGTTGAATTTCTACCTCTGCCTCTATGAGTTAATGATCATGTTTGATTTTGGCAACATGGAGGGAGCAGTGTTAACCCCCATGGTGCACCTTCAAAGGTCTTACATTCCTCAGCCATTACATGACCGTAGAGAGCAATCACCACACCAAACGACCTCCTACCTGCAGTGTGACTCATCTATCACCATGTTGAACGTGATGGCTGCCAACAGACGCTGGAGGTTGGAGGCTTTTTGGAGTTTTTTCTTCAAACGCAGACCTGTTCAGGTTTAGGAAAAGCTGAAACACTTCACCTTCAACCTACATCAGGTTCTGTCTCTCTGTGTGTTGGATGCAACAATTCCACCTTCACTCTCCTCAGAGCAGTGCTAAATCTGAATAATTAATTATTCCTCATCTCCAATTAACATCAAATATGTACTTGTTGTAGTTCATACAAACTGCATCCTTAAACCTGACTCTAGAGTAGAGAAGACGTTGCAGTGGTACATCTCATGCTGTCTTGAACAAGATGTTTGTGATTCCTCTGATAGATGCAACAGTTACATTTCTGTGCCATTTTGAATCAGCTGGTCTCCGTTCTCTGAAACTATCATCATACCTGCCACTTACAGTATACAACATCATGCAGGTGACCACTTACAAAAGTAGCTTAAATCTGTTGTATTGGAAACAAAACCATCATTGCTGCACATTGTTTTTTTATGTAATATTAAATTGCCACACAGCTGGAAGTACTCACTCCAAGTTATCAGTACCGCAGTAGATAAATCTTTCCTCAAAGGTTCTACAGATTGCTATAGTTTAATTTTCACATTTAATTGTCCTTGTCCTGATCTGCCAAAGAGAACAGGCTCTTGGTAACATTGTGTATAATATCTGAACCATCAGTAAGGAAATGCTGGAGGTGTGAAAAGGATCTGGCAGCTGGTTTCTCTCACAGCTGAGAACGTTCAGGGTTCTGCTTCTCTCTAGTGGAAACTCAAGGAAAGACAGTCTAACAACAAGAATCAGAGCACTCCTCAGTAAACAGACCAACACTGTAAAACAGAGAGTTCAGTACAGTTCATCTAGTATCTAGAGTCCAGTACAGTTCATCTAGTATCTAGTGTCCAGTACAGTTCAGCAGCTTGTTTATTGGACTGAAGGTCAGGGAAGTTCATCCATCACCTGTCACCTGTTTGGCCACTTTCAAGAAAAGACTAAAGACTCATTTGTTCCGGGAATACAACAGCACTTAAATGACACATTGGTTCTATAAAGT
>JAVQJD010002320.1:0-38130 GCA_036023655.1 Nannoperca australis
CACACACACACACACACACACACACACACACACACACACACACACACACACATGCATAATCACACTCACAGCCAGAGGCCTTCACAGGTTTGTTTATGCACTTATCATGCACTCTTGTCTATCTGTCTGCTTCCCTCTGTTTCGTACACACACAGAATCACACAAGCATGCACTCACACACACAAATACAGACAGTGGGCTGTTGGGAGTCTTCCAGAGTAGTAGACCCCCTGGTGGTTGAGGGATAGAGGTTTGTTGGCATGTCAGAGATGGGGGGGATGTGCTAATCTTGCCAATGGGGTTTTACAAAACACTACTGACTTCCCTCTGACTCACTAAAGTCCATTGCACAAAACTCTGATGTGAGTTAAACTACAATTACTACAAGGTACCCATGGCCTGGCCATGCTAAGACATCTTGTAAGCAGTGAGGCTTATCTCTAAAAGCATGTGCAAACTAAATTGTTTCCCTTCAAAGTAAATGTTTAGTTGACCCTCTTATCATGAGCTTAACTTTTAAGACCTCAAGAGGATAAGAGTAGCTGGCCTTTTGAAAAGCGAAGTCGCTCTATCTGACCCGTTAGTTTGTATTTAACAGTAGTGGGGAAAGTATATCTTTTATTTTAAGGCGTCTTGTGTAGTTTTCTTGTAAACAAAAAACACTTCAGTTCAGTTCAGTTTAGTGTTTCTCACCAAAACCCACTGTGTGTTTCCTTGAGGTCTAACACGTGCATTTCTTTCCTCATCAAACATTTGCAAAACCCATTTTTAAATGTCGTATTTAAATACATTGTTAACATCCATGTTTGCTTGCCTCTAGTCATTCTCTTCACTTCACTGCGTTACTACTACCAACTGTCAATCTGCGCAATAGTTTGAAACCAACGACAGGATGTTAATCGTTAACGAATCCAAAGAAAAGACTCTAAAGCAATAATGAATTGTTCCTACAAACAAGTTTGTTGTGTTTTAATCACATGCCTGAACACAAGCATGCAAAGGATGCAACACACATTCTTTATGGTAGTCTTTAAGATAGACGCAATTTCACTGATTTACAATTGACGGTGGTGATGTTCAAATACACCGAAACTGTGAAAAGAAGGATGCTAGCTACCAAACATAAATGTAAACATGTAATGTAAATTTAAAAATATTTCTATATCCTTTATTCAATCAGAGAACAGCAGAAATAGAACAGGGATAAGACACACAACAAAACACAGCTAGTCATGCACAAGCACACACCAACAACATCAGAAACAATCTCACACATCTCTAATATCTATGAGATATAAGTAGCATGAGAGGATATCTCCATAGTAAAAACACACAGACATAATGGTCGATTTGCACAATGTTTTTTCTTTCCTCAAGAGAAAAATATGCTTTATTATGATATAAGAAACCTATTTCTATCTTCTGATTCTGTGCCAGTTGTTCCACATTTTTAAAGACTGAAAAATAATTAAATTCCCAGATACTTATAAGACTGAACAGCATACATTTCAGTACCATGATGTGTAAGGGTGGTGGGAAGATGTAATGATGGGTTCTTGAGAGTAAAACACCTTTTGTCTTATCAGTATTCAGTACTTGTTATGCAAAGATGTCTGAAGAATGTTGAAGACAGACATGAATAAAAAAGCCTAATGCGTACAAGGTTGTATCATCTGCATAAAAATGGATATCATAAGTCTCTGTTGGAGAAATAATTTTGTTTAGTTAGCTTGCATGCAAACCTAGACTTACATTGTTGTTTGGTTGAGAATCACCAGAAACAATCATCATTCAATTGCAATAATTTAGGGTGAAAAGGTATTTCTATGGTAAGTAAATGACATGGAGTGGAAGATACACTCCCAGTACATATGTCATTTTAAAATGAGGAGCAACTGTGAGTGAGTTATGTGTTAAATAACAAGTCACAATTTCTTGCCCATAGAGTGGCCACTAACATGGCACCCACCTAACTAAACTCTCTGGTTCAGGTTTATGAGACTTCTCATTCGCTATGATCTGCAAATAAACAATGACTAGTACTGCCATCACTTGTGTCAGATGGAGCATTAAATCTCAAACGCTTCTCTTTAGTCGTTCGTGGTTTAGATTATACTATAATATTTGTACATTGCTTTAGACAAAACATCTGCCAAATGAATTAACATAAAAGTCGTTTTAATAAAACTGCTTGAAATATCTCAATCCATTGGGTGTTATATCATAGAAGAGCCCATGTTAAAATGATAAGAACATAGTGAACATGGATTAAACTACAAGGACACTTTAATAAAAGCAAAAAAAGTGGCTTTGTGGTTCAAAACTGAATACTTTATTTAAATGTGCCCAGTGTTTTTGTAAATGAGTTTTTATGTCCACACTATTGAGATGTTTTGATAAATAAATGAACAGAAGTATTTCATGCTCCTTATGTGTTGTGGGCCTCAGCAAACTCAGGTTGACCGAAGCACCTATTTCAAACTGCCATTAGGTAACATTTCTGAGTTTGTATTCAAGCCAGCGGTATTGAATTGGTTTGGATTCAGTGCTAGAAAATAATGTCATGGGATTTCCCTGTAGGCGGTGATGGCTGCTTTGCAGTGGACAAGAAGACAGGCCAGGTGGTGACCACAGGGCTGGTACTTCAGAGGGACAGAGAGTACTTGTTAAGCGTGGTGGCCCTCGATGGCTTGGGCAGCCGCAGTGTCCCTGCCATGCTCTCTGTGGTGGCAGGAGCCAGAGCGCCGCAGTTCACCAATACTAGCTATGCCATTTCCATACCAGAGAACACGCCTGAAGGACAGCCGTGAGTACCGCATGTGTTAACGTTCTCTCACACATACATAAGCAGGGATGAATTAGGGCTGTGTGGTACAGGCAAGCATCATGATATATATATATATATATATATATATATATATATATATATTATCT
Organism: Nannoperca australis; assembly: GCA_036023655.1. Lineage (NCBI taxonomy): Eukaryota > Metazoa > Chordata > Actinopteri > Centrarchiformes > Percichthyidae > Nannoperca > Nannoperca australis. The sequence goes on from JAVQJD010002320.1 coordinate 2,935, forward strand.
TATATTATATTTTCTTTTGTAATTTTTTAACATTGTGTGATGGCATTTGGCCTTTTCTGTAGAAATTACAGTAATGTGATATCTTTTTGAAGTATTTTCCTGTAGTTAAGCAGTTATGCATTTATTCAAATGGGGTCTATTCCCATGTGGTTATAGTAGCTGTAATTGCCTGATCCTGAAGAATACCATAAAAGGACGAATAATATAAAAAATGTATTGTCAGTATACCTCATATCCATAAAGTGACAAACACTAGGATGATTGAATGCATGAAAGCATATTGATTCACTTACACATGGATTACATTTACATGTACATCACTTTATAATAACTTACATTTGTAACAATTAAAACTGAAATGCATGCACGTATGTCTCTGCAAAAACAAGTCCTACAATAACTAATGCAGACATGCATGAAGACACACTGTAGTCTCAGGTCTTGATTGCCAAACGCTACCTCTTAAGGCCTATGTTGATGAATATTCATTTGGTCACACCAGTGCACTCAACCATGAATTAACATATCATCATCACACACCATTAGGGGAACGCAAACTCTCTTAACCGTGAAAACAAACATTGATATCTGCATAATAGTATCACATTATTACACAGGACTGACAAGTACTGATTGACTGTGTTTATACAGTAGCACATAGTCAATGGGCCATACAGTAATTGATTTCAATACAGCACAGTGCTGATGTGGGAAAATAGGGTTTTGATTTTAATTCAATATGAGTGCAACTGAAATCGAATAGTAAAGACTTTTTTCCCTTTATTTTAATCTCTTTCTTATTGCCCTGCAGCTTCATGGTGGTGTTTGCCATTTCCTTCCGAAAGCAGCCAATCAGCTACAGCCTGCTGATCAATCCCAGCAGCCTTTTCAGCATCCAGCAGGAAACGGGGGAGATTAGTCTGACCAGGACGCTAGATTATGAGAGTGACCAGCGACGCTACCTGCTGATGGTGCGAGCCAGCGAGGAGCCTGGCAGCCTCAGCACTGCCACAGAGGTTAGTTTAAGGCAGAAGTTCATGCACTCAGGTCAACTAAGCCCAAAGGTCCACGTGCATCTGTTACACAAGTATTTTCTCTTATTGCTGACTTAAACTGAAATTAAAAAAATCAGCTTTGTTGCTGCTGACATTTGCGTTGTGCTCTCCCATCAAAGCTCTCAGGCAGACCAGTTTTCACCTAAATGTGATGTGGCTTATAACAGCTGACTGTATTAGCGGCAATGATCTGATCTCAGCCCTGACCTATTGACATCACACTTCTTGGCGATAACCACAGAGGAGAAGCAGCAGAGTTTGTGGCTGTCTACAACAATGGCATGGCTGAATGGTCTTGAATTGTTAACAAGTGGGCCGGGGCCCCAAGTGATTTTTCTGATTTTCTGCGGTTTGTTTCACCCTTTTGTATTTGTGTCTCAGTAAGTGCTTTTCGTTGAGAGTATGATCTGGAGGTGAACTGTGTGAAATGTAGAACACACTCTGAGGCACTTGGCATGGGAACTCAAAATCCCAAAACTTCATTCACAAACGAATATTTCTAGATAAACTATTCATGAATTCAGTATCGTTTAAATAATTAATTCAAAGATTTTGTTACCCAATTATCATGTCAGGCACTCACTTTGTACCTCAAATTTTGCAGGCAAAATCGCCTTCTGCTCAACTGCGTGCTGTGGAGACTGGGAAAACCTATCCCAGCTATTTCAGAACTATTACTCAGCTGTCACTTCACACTTTACACGCAGTGGTGACAGGGAGCTTGTAGGGCGGAGGGCGGCTAAGGGCCTTTGTCAAAAAACGCACACATGCTCAGAACAATTCTATTTTTGACTCTCGGGAAGTGGAAGATAAAGGATGTGTTGAACTGGCAACAAAATGCAATTTAGATTAAGTTTTGGGGTCAGCTTCTTGTACAGAGAATTTTGTATGGTAGTCTCCTGGATTTGAGGGTTGTTAAAGAGAGGCTAATTTTGTATTATTCTACTCTGATTTTGTCTGTTTTCTCTCCTCTCCTCTCCTCTCTTCTCCTCTTCTCTCCTCTCGTCTCCTCTCGTCTCCTCTTATCCCATCACACTGGCACTAATCAGGTTCAGGTGTTGATAACGGATGAGAATGATTGTGTCCCAGAGTTCCTCCAGTCTATCTACAGTGTGGACGGAGTCCCAGAGACTGTAACCACGGCAACATCCCTGCTGCAGGGTGAGACTCCTCTGACCCCATAATTCACATCCATCTGTTTCTTTTGAAAGCAGAGAGAGAAACTATCTAAAAAGTCGCCTTTTCTACAGGAAAACAGCACATTTATTCTGGGAGAAAGCCAAAGCTGCAATTCAGACCTCTAGTCATTGTTTGTTGCTCTTAAATATTCTTAATTGTTTTGGCTTGTTCATACTGACAATAATCTAATAGTTCTTTCAGATCATAATCTCAACTATACTTAACTAAACTAGCTGCTACAAAGATGCCATACATTTAATTTATGTATTATGTAGTGTATGAATTATGGTATGGCAATGTATCTGTTACTGCATGAGTCTACATTATAATTATCAATTATGAGGCTGATGGTGTATATATTGCCACTGCTTAACTTTTGTGGACGTTTTTGTAAAAGTACACACCAATGATAAACATGTGTGACCATTAGCCACAATGTGCAGAGGGAAGAAATGTAGTGTACTATATCTTTTAATTGGATTCAGTTATTTTAGAATATGTGATAACCTATGTTCCTAAAAACCACCATCAATGGCACTTTTTCTTGTTTGTTGCTTGAAAAAAAGTAACAATTCAGATTGCACTCTCGAGATTCAGGTGTTTTAAGATACTGTACCTTTGAGATCCCTTTAGCTAGAGCCTTAAATAGAAAATTACCTCAACAGGATTTGAGAACTTAACACAGTCTCTTACACTTTACTCACAAATTAACAGGGGCTCAAGGCAAAAATTCAGAAAAAGCACATTTAATTAAAAAAAACACCCCATTATTTGTGTTTTTGCACCTGGGGGACCTCTTTCCCCCGTGGGCTACCATAGGCGATTTGTTGAAATCTCTGGCTGGGCGATTGTTTCTAGTTCTGGGTAAAGAAAATGGGACAAATTTAATCTGAAAACATTCGAATACACAGCCTAGAGCGGTAGAAATTGTTGGCACTGCAGAGCCAGCAGTAGGAGAAAATGGTAACCAATACAAACCAATGCATCAACAAAAAATAAAACAACCAATACAGTAGAAGGAACTCAGCAGTAGAGGCATCAAAGGTAGAGACAGTGAAGATGGGGAGTTTTCTGACAGAGATGCCAATCTTTATGCTATAAATACATTAACAGAACCCAAAAATGCCCCAACAATTCAGATCAAGGGGGCTAAAATTAGTTTATTTCTTAATCTGCTGGACTACACAGCTAACTGATGAAATGTCAAAGTTTGAGGCACCAAGGGAGTGAAACCCCTGTCAGCTTGCATTCTACTGGGCAAAGACACAGATGAATACTTTACAATGAGGCTATCACTTCAGCTTGACCCACTGAGGTTCATGGTAAAGAAGATATAAATAATCTTTATTTAATCTGTTAAGCACTAGTGACAGTGAGGGTTAAGGCAAATGAACGTTATACAGACTATGCAAAGAATGTAAAGTAAATTACTTGCCACTCCACTACAAGACGTTGAGATGGAAGGAGAATGAAACATTGAAATGCGCGGGATGGTAGTGCTGATGCTTGACACAGAGGAAATAAACACATCAAAAGAATATGCAATATGCAAGTGTAATGAGCTAGAGGGGCTGTGTATAAAACAGTGAGTTTAAGTGATGTTCACCAAACAACAAACTTAGACTTAAATTAGTTTTACAGCCAAGAGTGTCTTTTTTGTGGCTGTAGTTTTATAAAAAAAATATCATAACACATTACAAACAAATCTATAGTTTTTCTCCATAATTACCTCAGAATAAAATCATTTCCAAACGATTTCTGCAGAAAGAACAAATCATTCCTTCCAATGGTTTCTTTTTGCTCTCTTCAAGCTCATTTTTGCAAATGGTGGTTGGATTTCTGGAGGGGCACAGTGCACTTTGTGTGCTAGTTATTGTTGCTGTCAAGGCTTATGATCTATTACATGTTTAGCAAGGCCATAAAGAGATAATGATCTACACAGATGTCAACATATTCATCAGCTGATGCCATCTCATCAGCTCATTTCGATTAATTGCAAATTGATGGTCTTTGTGTGATGTCTTCCCTCCCTCCAGTGTTGGCCACGGACTGTGACTCGGGGTTAAACGCTGAGCTCACCTATTACACCCTGAGCCCAGACTTCAGCATTTCACCCCATGGGACCGTTTTCCCTGCTGGTCGGCTGGACTATGAGAGGCCAAACCATTTGTATGAATTTGTAGTGATGGCAATGGACAGCGGGGACGAACCTCACTCTGGCACTGCAACAGTCCGTGTGAGAATGGCAAACATCAACGATGAGGTCCCTGAATTCTCCCAGCCTGTGTGAGCAGCTTTATCGCTTATACTTCCATACGTATACAAAATACCTGTCCATTCTTTCCACAAACCCCCATTTCCACCATTATATGTTTTGTTAATTATTTTACCTCGCACAAAACAATAATAAAATAATGGCCAATATGTGAACTTTAAGAGGAGGCTGATGTTAATATAGTTATTGATAATAATTCCTACTTAGCATCTGAAAGACTATATATTGGAATGAAAAAATAAAAGGCCAAGACACAAAAGTGCTATGAGTAGATCAATAAGCTATTACAAAAAGAATTATGTGTCCTTGTGCATGTAAATGCTACTTTAGATAACACAATAATACGTTTGGAAGGTCGTTTTGTACTCAAAATTCAACCTGTTCAAGGTGCACTTGTTATGCTATGTGGCCTGTTACTGTACTCATAAAAGCAAAGTATTGAGTATTAAACGTGTCCAGAGCTCAGCTACGAAGATCAAAGTTTGTCACCAACATGACAATCTTAAATAATGTTCCTACGTCTGCCTCTGAGCCACCAGCTGATTACATTTCATTGTATCGAAGCGTTGCTCTTTGAGCAACACAAGGGAGTTGCATCACAGATATATAGGTTGTTACATTACACATCACAGACCTGCCTTCCCTCAGGCTATTCTCCACAATCATATTTGATGCTGGGAGTCCTGCCATGAATAGTGGCCAACTTGCGTCAACAGTGCTGTAGTAAAACCACTACCAGTAAGACAAACTCAATATATTTTATTGAATGTGTTAATCACAGCCATCTGGCATCAAAACAATCTGTTACTCACTTCTCACACATTAACCACAAACACAGTCTGACATTGTTACTTTAATAGCATTTAAAAACATCTCTTGTTTGATATTCTAGTAAAATTGAGCATGGGGTTTATTTTAGGTCTTCTCCAAAGGTATGCAGTAAACTGACATTTGGATGCAATCCAGTGTGTCCTCCATCACCTTTTTGGCAAAGCTGTGAGAGTGGGTGGGCAGCAACTGTCACTATGGCTCCGCTGCATTTATTTTCCCAAACGAGTAAGCCGCTTGTCCTGTCAGTCATGTTTCAATGACCTTCACAGAAGACTGTTGCGTACCTTTGTTACTCGCTCTTGTTGCGTTGTCAGGTGTCAGTCTCGGTGGGTGGCTACACACAGAGCCAAACAAACAGGTGGGCAGAGAGGTGAAGATGTAGGAAGACAAACATAACACTGAGGAGAAAAACACACTGAAACATGGTTGCAGGGCAAGCAAGAAGAGAATACCAAAACATGCACGCGAGTAGACAGGAGACAGCCAGTCAGATATGCAGATAAACAGAGAAGCCTGTCGGCAGTCAGACAAATACTCTTGCCAGACCAGCAGACAGATAGTTGGAGATGCAGGCATTTTGCCAGGTAGTGTGTGTTGGGCGCTTCAACATACTGTGGCTTACTGATATGCTGTGACGGCAGAGCTTGCTAAAAACAGCACACGCACATGCATGTAGAGGTAGACTGATGGATACTATGATGTTTATGAAATTAGTCTTTGAATCAGACTAATTATGTCTAATTGAGTCCTAATTGGACAGGCTAATGTTTTCTGGCATGTCCTCTCAGTTCACAGCCGAATGAGTCATAGAGAGGCTAAAAGTGATTGAAGTGAGGGACTGACAGGCCGAGAGCCTACAGAAATGCAAATAGTCACACTTGCAGGGCAGCAGACGGGCACGCAGGCTTACTCTGTTTGAGTACGGCTTCACAGTTCAGTGAGATGTAGGGAGATGCTTCGGGAAGAGAAGCCGAGGGACTGTATATGTCTCATCCCACAGAGCTGCGGAGAGGTGGCCTCTGAGCCGGGTGACAGATTACAGGTCACTCATGGTGCCACGGAGACTGCCGTGGCTGGCGGAGATGAATCACCCATCAGGGTTCTTCTGTAAACCATCAATCACCTCTGACTTCTCACTACAGATACCGACACACACACATTAGAAGAGGATACAGCACAAAAATCTCACAGGGGATGACTTCTGCTGACGAATCATCTTAAACTCTGTGAGGATGTCACCCCCTCTTACATCCTGCTGCTCTCCGTCTATCAGCCCTCCTCCTTCCTCCGGCTCCTCTCTCTCTCACTCCAATATATCACTTTACCTGTCATTTCAGTGCCACACTTCTTTTTTGTCACCTGCTCTTCTCCCCTCTCTCGCCTCTCTTGCTCTTTTTTCCCATTTCTCTTCATCTCTGTGTCCTCCAAGTTTCACAGTTCATCTCCAGCCCGTTGTGCTTTGTACCACAGTGGTATATCAGTCTCCTGTGTCTGGCTGGGCATCTCGCTGCCCAGCACCACAGAGCAAGCAAATCACTGTTGACATTTTAAAAGGCACTGGATCAAATGGCCCACTGTGGGCTGGGTATGTGGAAGCACCATTTGTTCAATGACTTCAAAATCCCAGTAGACATTATCATTTGTCTCTGGTCTGGCCAGCTAAGAGGATAGGTTAAATCATAGTGACAAGCAAAAGCCACAACCATAAGTCTAATCAGCCTGCTGATGCTTTGGGCTGTGTAAATGATTTGTATCTCCTGTCTGTGTGTCTTTCTATCATTGACTTGTGATTTCCATGTTTGTATCCTAACTCTCTTGTTAAACGTCCTCTTTGCAGATATCGAACATTTGTTTCCGAGGATGCGGGCCCCAACACCCTCGTTGCCACAGTTCTGGCCAAAGACCCAGATGGTGATGGTATAATCTACTCCATAACAGCAGGCAACGAGGAAGGAAACTTCGTCATTGACAGCCAGAAAGGTGATACTTCTTAATTTTTCCAGCCAGGCTTCACATTTCCCTCACTTTAATTGGCAGACATTCCGTCAAATCACACATTCAATTTTCTCTAATACATTCCTGCTACAGTGGTGTGCATTAAACGCCCTCTACTTTCAAAGTCAACGTGCAAAGGTATTAAAATGTTGATATTAAAAGCTGTAATTTCAATATGAGTGCCGGTCTTTCTATTATTGAGGTCATAAATATGAACAATGATGACATTATATTAAGACATTTCCACACTTGGTTTTCTTTTTACAGGTAAAGACAGAAATGTTCCCCATATTTCTGAGCTTTCTTGCATTGGTGACTGCACAGTTTATCTTTTTTATTTACCCTTTGATCCGAAACCAGTGGCAATCGCTGTGACATTTGTCACCCAACCCTTTCAATTCAATTTCACAACAACTGCTCTATCATAGCTCAAAATCTTCAGGATGCGCTCTGCCAGCTCCTCGTTCTTTTGTGTCGTCTTTTCATATTCCTTCCCACCCTTTCTATGTATCCTCACAGCAAGAAAATGCTGTGGCTGATATCCTTTGGGTGCAGGAAAACCACTATAAGCTGTCCCACTTACTGTATGTACGAGGAGTGCTGGCTCATTGAATGATGCAGGAGCTCAGATCGCATTTGTAAACACGGTTGACATTTAAGCCGAGAGAATTACCGTGTACATCCCACAGTTCACTTATTTTAATGTAGTAGTGCAGTGCTGTCAACGTCGCGCATTGTCATTAGGATCTATGATGCTTCTCTGCTCTGTGGGCAGCCAGAATCACAAATAAATTGGGAGAAAGGAAAGTTGGGCACTCACATCCGTGTGTATCAGCATGCTGTGTTGTCTTTAATCAAGAGCAACGAAAGAGATGAATAGAAACACAACAAGAGAATAGAAAACCTACCAATGCTCTCACTTCAATGAGTTTCCCCCACATCACAGGCTGCTTGTTCGTCCTGCAACCTCTGATGTTTTTGCATTACTGTTGACGAGAAAGATGTTGACTCAGATGTTGCATCCTTTTATCCCACCTTTTATCTTGACTGTTACATGAAAGCAGACAAAGGGGAAGACAGGAACAGCTAATAGGCATCTGCTGAGTCTGGTTAACTTCTAACCCGAGTCACTTACTACTTTATGTTTTTGCTCAAGTACGCGAGCTGGATGGGCATCTTTAGAGGAGAGCATGCAATTATTAGATTAGGAATGTGACAAAATCACCACTGTGAAATTGGTTTTTGGATTTAGTCTGCGTATCAAATCTTCTGAGGTGAATTTCTACCATTCTATCTCACGCACAATTTCTAGAACAACAAGACGAAGTATGCATTTTCTGGTGTGTTTTTACTGATAGTAGTTCCCTCACCATGCAAGGCCACAGTGGTAATAACATCCTGCTTAATGACTAATAGAATGGTTGTACGTACTGTGTTGGGAGGGACCATGTTTTTTTGTGTAAATGAATGGGTCTGTTGTCTTTGTAGGGTTGATTCGTCTCCGCTCCGCTCCTTTGCCCAAGCTTCAAGGCCTGGAGTATGTCCTGAATGTAACGGCCACAGATGACAATGCATCAGGCGGGCCTCACCCTCTCTTCTCCACTGCACGTGTTATTGTCGGAGTTGATGATGTCAACAACAACAAACCAGTATTTGAAGCGGTGAGGATCTTTTTCTAACTCAGGTGTTGAGTGCAAAGGTAGCACAACCCATGAGTAAGATTAGACAATTAGGAGAATGGGGTCCATGTTAAAAAAAGAATAGAATTTAGTTTTATTCAATTTTAGCTGGTTTTAAGGGAATAATTCAACATTTTTGGAAATACACTTATTTTTGTTCTTGCTGAAAGTTAGATGAGAAGACGTCACGATGTCTGTATGTTAATTATGAAAATGTCACCAGCAGTCAGTTAGCTTAACAGAACAGGAGAAAACAGCTAGCCTGGCTCTGTCCAAAGGTAACAAAATCCAACTACCAGCACCTCTAGAGCTCACTAGTAAACACTTTACATATCCGTACAAAAACCAAAGTGAAAGCGTTATATGTCTTACTATTTCTTGGCCGGGACCAGGTGCCAGGCAACCATCAGGAACTTCAAGAAGTGACTGGTAGATTGTGATCCTGTTGGGCAGGGCCAGGCCAGCTATTTCCCCGTTTTCAGTCTCTATGCTTAGCTAAGCTAACCAGCTGCTGGCTCCAGCTGCATATTTACAGATACAGATAACGATATACAGATGAGAGTGGTATCAATCTTTTCATCTAACTCTCAGCATGAAAGCAAAAGATCGTATTGTCCAAAATGTCAAACTATTCTGTTACAGTATTGTTTTGTTTGTTGTTGTCGCTGCCAACCTGAACCCTTCTTATTAGCTGACAGTCAGTTGTTTTGCTTCAAATCAAAGATTTAATTACACAGGATTGTTACATTTTTCTCTCATCCTCTCAGTGCACTTCACTTATTCCTATCTCTATCACTCCATCCTCCCTCTCCTCATCCCACTTGCCAACTCTTATTTCTTGCCCAGGCGTTCTCATTTCCCCGGCCTCTGTCTCTCTCCGCTCTGTTTTCCCAAGAGTTCTGATTAGCCTGCACACCCACTCTATCTTTAGGCGCTCCATTGGGATTTCAATTAATTTATGAAAAAAAGTGCAATATCATCACAATATACTACCTGTTTAATTAACTTCCTGCTTAATTAGGAATGACTTGAACTTCAGGAGACATACTAATGCAGAGCTGGAGCTCTTAAGGTCTTTCGGGTGGGCTGGAAGTCTTGTCAACTTGATCGTGTTTAAATATCAAGTTACGCCTCAGAACCACCTGGGCTAGCATGACCTTATGTTTGATATTATGTGATTTTTATGGACAGCTACCTACAGGCCATAGTGTCTGTGCCATCATGTCGCACGAACCCTTGCATTATTCTTCCTTCTATCGCTCGCTCGCTCACATCCTTTGATCCATCTCCCTCCCTCTGTTTCACTCTCGCTGCTCTTGTGCCTTCTGCCTATTGTGTTTCTTTTTTCATGTTCATTCTGTTGAAAGAGTAGCTATCTGATTACAAAAAAGAAAGCTGCTCTTTATCTGGGGCATATGTTCATTAGGGGGAATGGATTGAATTCCAGGCTAAGACAAAGCTGTTCACTACTGGCTCTTCAAAAGAAATCAGCTCATTTTATTCCCATAGATGAAGGCTACTGTATCTATAACTTGCAGTACCTCCCTGTGTGTGCATAGTGACCTTCTACTTAATAACTTTATTATCTTTGATCCTTGTATTCTTATTAATGTAACATATTCTGACGATATGGTTTAATAGATGAGAATTGTTTCTTGTATTTGTGTGTCTCTCCTTCTCTCCCCCCTGTCTCAGTGCCAGCAATATCGTGAGCAGGCTTCAGTGCTGGAGAACCAGCCAAAGGGGACTTTTGTGTTGCAAGTGCATGCTGTGGATGCAGATGAGGGAGCAAATGGAAAAGTTAAATATGGCTTAATGCACAGAGACAGCGCCATGCCTGCCTTCAGAATTCATCCAGACACAGGTAGAGCGGTCGGACTGTCTGACCTCAAATAGGCCTCAATTGAACTAGAGCACAGAGTTTACTGTAGATAAACAGTGCTGCATTTTAATAGTAATTGACATCTTTTATGGTCATTCACGTTCAACTGTGATCTATATTGAGAAGAAATGTTCACATAACTAAAATTGCTACTTTCAAGAATGTGTTCAACAATAAGTCAAATGCCAAAACCTGTCTGTCAATCAGGATTTCATTTGATCATGTCAAGTTCTGTGTGACTCTTCAGTATATAAAATAAAATTCAATGTAATGAAGGCGAAGACAAATTGATAAGCTGTTCTTAAGTCCTAACACGTGGACTCAGCATGTTATTCTGTTATTTTCTTTAAGACTACGGTTCTGTTTTCTTCCTCTCAAGATTTAATAATAAAGTCACTGCACTTGAAAAGGATGCTCGACTTACTCCAAAAGAGTTTATAATTGTTTACTTTTTTTCTGATTAATGGGTGGATGGATAGATGGATAGATAAATGAATGGATGGTTAGATGGATTGATGGGTGGATAAATGTGTGCCATGCATAGATGGGTGAAGTGGGGAATTGCTGAATGGATGGATAAATATATATGTATTCATGTGTGTATGTTTTCCGGGGGTCGGGATTTTGTTCTGTATTTACAGGAGTGATTGTGACAGCCAGGCGGTTCGACAGAGAGCGGCAGAGAGAATATTCAATTACTGTAACGGCCACTGATTGGGCGGAGGAGCCGCTCATTGGCATCTGTCAGCTCACTATCCAAATACTGGACCAGAACGATAATAGCCCCAAGTTTGAGAATCTGCGCTATGAGTGTAAGTGTTGGATAAAAGTGATACATGCTGGTAAACTGTAAAATACATACATACATACATACATTTCATCAACATTTATTCATTAATTTCAACATAACTTTAGTTGAAATTTGGTAAAAAATGTCAACAACACCAGCATTGATAAGTTTCATCACAGTACAGTCAAATTATTTAGTTTACAGCTCAAAAAACATGTTCAAGTGTGAAGTACCTCTTTAATGAATTGCATATATGGAGATTTGAAGTAGACATAAGAAATGCCATGGTAATAACCTAAATCATTTTTTGCATAATAATCAATACCCCTAACATCCCTTGTGCTTGATCTTTACCATGCTTTGCCCTCAGCATCCTACATTTCTACTCTTTGATGCACACTCATCATATCTGTCCTCTGTAGACTTTCTGAGAGAAGACACTTTGGTCGGTACCAGTTTCCTTCGTGTGGCCGCTCACGATGACGACTTTGGCACTAATGCAGCTATCACTTACTCCATGTCCCTGGAGCAGCCTGAGCATCTGCGGGTCAACCCTGTCACTGGATGGGTCTACGTTAACCAGCCCATATCACAGGTCAGTCAGCAGTTATTAGCAGCCTACCTGTCAGCCAGCAGGACACTCACACACACACCCAACACACACAGCGGCCTGTGGGTCTGTGTCAACGAAGTTAATGAATAAGCCATCTCGAAGTGCTTCTGTCTGCTACTCCCTATCTGGGGTATGTGTACTCCCAGAGGTGCTGCATGTGGAAAGGCCACAGAGAAAGAAGATGGAGGGAGACTAATTCAGGCTAAACAAATGATTAAAAATAGATATTAACAGCTTGGAATTCCCGTGGTTATATTTGATGACTTCAGTTTGGTTTATTGCCTTGTTACTAAAGACTATCCCATAAATATGCATTAAAATCCTCTAACCTGCAGTACCTTTCAAAGAACGACACACTATTTGTAAATGAATGGCAAAGGTTTTTAACAAGCTAATTATCACAATGTCCATCTTAAATACTCTGGCTTAGATAGAATAAATTCAAGGCTTTCTAGTTTTGATTCATCATTTGAGACTTTGATAGGGAGACTGACAGCTTGCGGCAGCTTTTGACATGTATTTTGAGGCTATTAACTCAAACAATTTGGAGGCTGGAAGATTATGCATGTGATTTAACTTGCAAGGCAAGGTTTACCTCAATGTTAACAACTTCTCAAAAGTTGGGAAATTTGCTCCAAAGATAATTTCCTGCTAAATAAATTAAACAGTTCTTTTGAAACTAACTATTTTATAACTATAACTATAACTATTTTAGTTATATAAATGATGGTGTTCAACATCCAAACTAGCTTTAAAGATTGAACTAAAACTAATCGATGAACATGAAGTGATTTACTGTGCCAGTGAGGTAACACATTGTTTTTACATTTTTGATCGAGGTGTTGTAATGTTTCCTGTAGCACTCTTCTCCCTGTTTTCCTCTTTGACATATTCAAATTAAGTTGAGAGTTGTTCTTTGGCTAGAAACTTGCTACAGCACTATAGGGCCGTTTATTATTTAGCATACTTTTTAGCACACTGGTGTTAGAAGTCTCTGGCAATTTTGCTGCTGACTTCATGGAAAATTTAAAGTGTTACACCCAAAACCTCGCAGAACAAAGCTGTTGCATATTTCAGAGTGCCGTCAGAAGATATTTAAATCATCCCACAATCTCTGTGCTGTTAAAATGATTATAAAAGCACTTCATTAAATGTTAAATGTCTCAGCTGGTCTTAGATATTGTTTCATTCTGATTTTCTCATCACAGTTTCTGACTACAGTAAACAGGTGTTAGGGCCAAATTTTCACACCACACTTCACACTCAAGTGTGCAGCACAGCTCCCAATTGACTTGTAGTCTTTTAGTGGAATCTGAAGGAGATAGGCCATTGAACAACAGCTGTTATTCTTATGTCCTGAAAAAAAAAGTATTGATAGATACATATAAATTGCGTATGCTTCAGTGCTGTAATTATTTTCTCTAATATGTTGCCTAGAGAGCGCCACTTTTCAAGCCCCTGGAGGGTTTCTAGGCAATTCTCCATCACATTCCTTTGCAAATGATATATTGTGTCTATTATTTTATTTATTTAACGTGTAAATAAAACAAAACTGTACAGCCAGAGCCAGCCATATGCAGTGTCAAAATAAGTGGAGATGGAAAAGGTTGTTGTGACCATATCCAGAAAATTTTAAGCATATTTTCTGGTCTGCCACACATTACTGCAAAAATAATTTCAAACTTAGATTGGATTTTAGAACAAAGTCAGTCATTCATTCATTTATTTATTGTAAAAGCAGTAGCTGCTCAGTCCAGTCTTTGTTCTAGTGTCAAGTTTCAGGCGTTGTACTTGTTCACAAATACTCATTGGATTGTCCCAGGAATAGAAAATGTAATTCTGAAGTTAAGAGAATTTCTTTTTATCTGGCTACTGCACCACAATAAAAGAAATGTTAGGCTATTTGCGTTGATAGAATAATGTGGCCAATAGTTTAAACGTCACATCTTAACAATTGAATTCTTATTTGAGACATTTTATTATTAACAAAGTGGTATAACTGTGACTTGCATTATTTCTTACTGTGAGAGGTTAGAATGAAATAAAATTACTTGGGCAAAAAAAGGCTCTTTAGAGGGTTTTTTCTTCACTCTTGTGTGAGTGTAATATTGAGAATCAACTTCTGTAATAACTTATTAAGGACATTTACAGTGTCCACATTGATAAAATACAGTTCCTCAGTCAAATTTACCCCTTTTATTTCCTAGCGGTTCAATTATAACACAATAACAAAGGTAGAGGAACATTTTTTGCAACCTCAATTATAGCTCAATACATTTTTGTAAGGCTCATACTGCTGGCTTTGTTGTTCTTAGCCTAAATGAATTATTATATATTATGTATCAGCTACACACTTATTCACATAATTAAATTATTGTATTACTGTTTCTATGATACATGAGTTGTTTAAATATAGTGTATATTTTACACATCTAATATGTTGTCATAGGATATGACTTGTGCAGGGTCAGTCAGCTTGATAAATCATACTGAAAATAGAGCTGTGTATCATTTGAAATGTTTTGACCCCCATACCAAAACCTGCTTCTTTGTCGAGAAGCAGGAACCATCAAATGTTTGACATTTCTTGTCTTAAAAAAATATTACAATTACAAGAATGATTCTGTTGTCAAATAGTTGCTTGTTCGTTTTCTGTCAATAGACTGTGTGTTAATCAACTAATCGTTTTATCTCTAAATACCATGGTGATCATTTTAGTGACTGAATTGTTACTGTTGACCACAGAGAACCTATATCACACGGGACATTATAGCGACTGACAGGGGAAACAGAAGCACTTCTGTGGAGCTGGCGGTCACCATCACCAATGTGAAGAACCAGCCTCCTCAGTGGGAGAAGGAGACCTACAGTGTCGTTATCCCCGAAAACACAGCCAGAGACACACCCATAGTGGTACGTGTGCATGTAACTTTGATTGCAGGTTTTTGGACGTACTATGTTGTTACGGTGGTTTCTCTATCTCTTGCCATTTTGAATCACTGTAATTGAATCAGCTGAGTATTTGTTTGCTTACTCTTCTGGATTAGTGCACAGTCTAAGCATAATTCAGGGGCAGATTCTGTGTTCTCTTTGTGCTCAAAATACACCTTTGAAAGCCTGTCAGTGCACTGAAAAATCTGTAAGCGTGTTTTAGTTTGATGCTGTAGGAGAAAGCTGACATTGGATCATGTGTGCTAAGCAAGTTTCATGACTCTAACTCTAGGTTAATTAAATCCATTCAAAATGTCTTCTTTGATGTGAAAAATATATAGCTGTCAATGTGGAGAGCACAAAAATCCCTTTTCCCCCCTCCAAGGTCTTCAGAAGGGGATTCACTTTGAGATAAGAGGTTATTTCAGGGCTCAGACAACAGGTTTGACTCTCCTTCAACTTTATTTCTTACTCAGATAATCAATCATCACTTAATGTAATCAAAATTTGATAGAACCTATGCTTCTTTCAGCCTACAAACCACAAATGTGGTTTGACCTAGTTCTAATGTTGCCCGTCACATGTACTATAACATTATAACAAATGTTACCTGCTCTACCTAAAAAATAATCTGTGTTAAAGGAATAGTTCAACATTTTAGGAAATACCCTCTTGTCAAGACTTGGATGGAAAGATTGATACCAGTCTCATGCCTGTTAATTATGGAGCTATAGCCAGCAGCCTGTTAGATTAGCTCAGCATAAAGACTGGAAGCAGGGAGAAAGTAGTAGCCTAATAGTCTGGTTCTGTCCAAAGTTTAAAAAATATGTCTACCAGCAGCTGGTAGCTCACTAATTAGCACACTGTATCTCATTCCTTTTGCCAGACTAACTGTTTCCCCGTGTTTCCTGTCTTTATGCTAAGCTAAGCTCTATGCTTCCCAGCTCTACCTCCATACAGCCACACATGGCATCAGCAAACTCTGGGCAAGTGAATAAACACATTTCCCAAAATGTAAAACCATTCCTTTAAGCATGGAATATTATTCATTTTTGGGGGGGGGGGGAGCAGCTTAAAGCAGTTGACTTCTAAGTATGAAGCTAGAGCAGAGAGATGATTAGCATAGCTAGCATAAAGTTTGAAAGCAGGCGGAAACAGCTAGCCTCACCAAAATAAAAACACAGGAACTAGCACTTCAAATATTACTAATTAACATGTTACTGTAGATGGAAGGAAAATAATTTTGTTACATTTGGATGGAGCTAGCTGTTTTCTCCCTTTAAGCTTGGAAGTTGCTTTGGATAAAAGCGTCTGCTAAATGCCTAAATGTAATGTAATATAAGCTAAGCTAAGCTAAGCTAAGCTAAGCTAAGCTAACCAAACCGTCTCCTGGCATCTCATGGAGAGGTATCAATCTTCTTATCTCACTCTCTGCGAGAATGCGAATAAGCTTCCCAAAATGTTGAACTAATCCATTAAAGCAAGAGAGTTGACTGGGACGTGACTGTGCATAGGCTATATGACACTGAGTCAGTCAAGCACATGGGCTCAAACTCAAGAGCATATTTCTGCTTTTTTTCCTTTCCTAACTTCAACATATTCTGAGATCCAGACTTCTTGATCTTACTTCTCATCCTATTCAGACAATCAAGGCCACCTCTCAGCTTGGTGACCCGAGGGTGACCTATAACTTGGAGGATGGGATGGTCCCCGAAACCAACATGCCTGTTCGTTTCTACCTCTCCCCCAACCGGGAAGATGGCTCTGCATCCATTCTGGTGTCTGAACCACTGGACTATGAGACCACACCGTTTTTCTCTCTCCGGGTCCGAGCCCAGAATGTGGCGGCTGTTCCTCTTGCAGCTTTCACAACAGTTTATGTTAATATTACAGGTGTGATTTGTACTTTTCTCACTTTTTTTCCTACATGATATTATTATTTGTTAACTGTATGTTCAGATGTAATTGTGTCCTTTCCAATTTTTGGTTTGACAAAATTTACATATAATTAACTGTAGCTTGTAATAATTGACTGCTAGTGATATAATGTCAGTATAAATTAGTTGAAAAGGTAATAAAACATATAATAACGTGCCAGATGTCAACAAATAAATACATATTTATTTGAGGTTTTGTTTATACCTGACATGTTGTTTTTGCAATATATGTCTAACACAAATGAATTTGTCTGAGGTTTGACAAACATATTGTCTTTGTCCAAAGGATCAGTTGATCATTTGATTATCTTTTAGCTATTAAGTATAATGTTGACTTCTTTTGCAGGTGGAGAAATCCAACATCCAGAGTTAAGCTATAGTAAACAGTGTCGCACTCGTGTTTTTTTTATTGAGAATATCAAACAAATGTTTAATGTTCTACAGAGGCTACAACTTTGGATGCTAGAGAATGTATTAACTAATGACTATCTGGAAATTAACATATTATCAATTTCATACAAAATCTCTCTTCTCTCCTAAGATGTGAATGACAACGTGCCATTTTTCACCTCCTCCATTTACGAGGCCTCAGTAACAGAAGGAGCGCAGATAGGGACTTTGGTTCTCCAAGTGTCTGCCCATGATAAAGACCTGGGTCTTAATGGAGAGGTTTGTGGTTATCTATTTTTGTTCATGCTGTTCAGGTACAAAATTGCACATCCATAGATTTTTCCCTTGCTAAACCATGCTACACTAAAAGGGGGCATTCTGTAACATCACGCTACAATCCCTCTGGTGTGGAAGCTTTTGTTGTGTTGTGGAGGTGCAGTTGGGAGCTGTGCCATCGCAGCTGTGTGACTGACTGTGACAATATCAATATCGATCAGATTTTGTGTAATGAGAAGACAGGCTCTGGACTTCCTGACATTTTCAGCCACAAAGCCTTTAATTTCTGCTATTTCGGCAGGTTATTACTTGAAAGAATACTGTAACTTCATTTTCAAATTCCCTGTGCTCCATAGATCACTTACTCTCTGCTGAGTGACAGCAGTGGCGACCACCATCTGTTCCGCATAGACCCCAAACTTGGGATAATCTACACCGAAGCTGTTTTTGATCGTGAGGCCCGCAGCTCTTATTTGCTGGAAGTTCAGTCAGAAGATGGCCAGGAGTCAGCGCGACCTGGCAAGAACAAGCAGTCCAACTCAGGTTAGAAATGATGAGGAATGAAATAATGGCATCAGACTTATTTTTTTCTTCATGTCATTGAAGGAATAGTTAGACATTGGCATCGCTCTCAGACGTATCAATCTTCATCTAACTCTGCAAAAAAGTAATAAGCATATTTCCCAAAACATTAGGGTTGTTACTATGCAAATAATAAGACAGTGACAATTAATTCAGACTAGCATCTTCCTCATCAAACTGGCACTTTGCCAATAACGCCATTTCCGCCAAACTGAACTCACTGTTTATTGATGTCTTTTCAGTCATAAAACGTTTGCAAACAGAATAAAAACACTTATTACAATGCATGTGTTTACATAGCTCAATACTCTTCAGCCAATTATCTTGAGACACATTATTATTTACTCTCTGAAGGTTGTTTCCCAGTTGCAGTAGATTGGAGATGGTCAGGACACAGCATATCACCTTTGTAAGTCTGCGATACGGCATTTACCAACTGCCATTGGTGCAGTGCTTTGCACGGCTCGTGATTGGAGGAGAGAGTCTCAACATGTCTGCCAGCAGACATTTGCTAAAGCAGTAAAAAGTTGTTTGCATAGTTAGCATGAGATAAATAAGATAAATAATAACTTTGAATTATCGCTTTTATTATTTTTTGCGTCCAAATATAATTTCCATGAAATTGATATGAGGTTAGAGATTATTATAAATGCTATGGCACATATGTTATTTGAGTTTGCATCTAAACTAAGGCCAGACCCCCAAAGTATGTTGTCACGGTGTTTGTCGACGATTGTAGCAATGGTGCGCTGTGCAAACCCAGACAGAAGCGCAGCCACAGTTAAAGTAGGATTTAGTGTATCCTATAATCATTTTCCATTCTTATTATACTCTACGAAACTATATAAATTAGCAGAGTTAACTTTGAAGCGACCTCTGGCCTGGTGCAATGTCCCATTCATAAAGAGCAGCATTGTTCTTTGCCTATAAGCCCACAGGGCAATACTGAAAACTCATCTATGAGGAGCCCTTCCTCTGTGTACAGTGTTTTAAACAGACTGCATTGGCATGACAATACATACATTTACACCTTGGGATTGACTTTGAAAAATGTATCTGAATTTGATTTATTCCACTGCCATGACCAGACAGCCTCACTTTCTCCCATGTGAAAGTAGCTCAGAGATTTCTTGGCACTTTTTTCTTATAACCCGTTTTTATTTCTCCTCTCTTTAATTTGGTTGTTCAATATTTAACCAGTACGGCCTATGTTTGTTTACCATGTTCTCTTTGAGACATTTTGTCATAAAAACCTCAGTCGGTATCTAGAGTGACGTAATATGACATTTGTATTCAGAAGTGGGTCTTTTGCAAATGTTTGTAAAGGAGGTATTAGGGGTAAAGGGTGATGTTTTGGAGCAGCAAAGCTTTCTCTCCAGAGTCGCCAGGGCTGCTTAGCATTTGCAATGAGCATTAGCTGTGTCTTGTGCCCCAAATCTCCCACATCCTGAAGGGCTCATCTCCTTTGCAAACATTACCTGTCTCGCTGCGTCACCACTGGGATACACCAAGGGGAGGAGGGAGATGTAAAAACAAGCCACAAAAATAGAGCCACTTTTCACCACCATCATTTCTTACTGCAGCGGCTCCAAATTAACATGTCACCCATGTGTTCTGTGAGCAGATAATTTACTTTTTCTAACTAAAGAAATAAACAGTGTAATGAGGAGGGCACCGATAAGACACAAACACTTGTCATCTTATAAATATTTAACCTCAGTAGAGAGGTTCTTTATCTACTCTCTGCATAGAAGCAGCTTGTTGAAGAGGTTTAGCCCCATTACTGTAATTATTTCTGTTGAAAACAGTTACCCCTGTTTAAACAATAAACTCCTGACAAAATGAATAATTTATGTAATTTACAGAATATCTTTGTGAATAATGTTTTTTCTGATTTCCATGTCAATGAGGCACATTGCATCGGGTTAAGTGCCTCTTTCTCACTAAACAGTGACAAAGAATTGTAGAATCAATAAACAGATGGAGAAGAAAACACACATACAGTGATTAGTGAAGTGTGTTTGTGTGCTGCGTCGTTTAATCTTCTGCCATTTTGTCATTTTTGCAGACACAGCGTATGTGAGGGTTTTCATCAGCGACGTCAACGACAACAAACCAGTCTTTGCTCAGCGACTGTATGAAATCGGTGTCGATGAGAATGCAGATGTGGGCCTGGCTGTTGTCACTGTTAGTGCTAATGATGGGGATGAAGGTATGCTTGATGAGACAGCAGACTAAGGAGGTCCCAAGGAGATTTTACTGATGCCACTTCCTAGAAACAAAGGTTAAAAAGGCTAGCCAACCAGAACCAATATAAAAGTTTTTGTGAGGCACGTTGAAACTTTAAAGAAGTTTTCAGATTGCACTTTCTTAATTTTACCCCAGAGTCTCTTTCTTGAAATAACAGACATCTTTTGGCACTCTATTAGTCAGTTTTCCAGCAGTGAGTTGTGTGCCAAGTAGACACCTTTTTGCAAGATGCCCTGCATTTGTAGCAGTATGCATAAAGTGATCCTGTGGGCAGTCTTTCCCAGTCTGGCCTGAGCTCTGCTGAAATCATGCAGTGTGCTAGATTTAGCAGTAGTCACTTGATTGCTTGGTAATGCACTGTAGCACATATGTTCCAAAAAGAGTGACACGCTCCCACACAGTAGGTGGGCGGGATTTAACCAATAAAGCAGTTGCTCATCCTCCGTACAGCAGTAGCCTAAGATCCCTTTATCAGACATGTTTAGGTCCGTTAATCAAGTATTTATGGCGAGCGGGGGTGCAGCTTAGGCCTGGCTGCAGCACTAATGATGAATAGCTGTGGAATAACATCAACCCCCAACATTAAAGTTGCAATACTGTTGCACTTGCATCTGAGAGGCTACGCTCAATCTGTCTTGTTTAAAAACTCCACCCTGGACTTGACTGCTGTAAGCCTGCCAGATCCCTGTGGGAGGCAGGGAGCACTTTGTCAGCTAGGGTCATGTTAATAGTACAGATTAGTGTATTTACATGGGATTGCAGCCACTTTAACCCAACAGGATGATTGAAAGCAAAGACTGTTCATTCCAGGAGATTATTTTATCTATTCCCGTGTTAAACCGGTAGACTAGATGGTCTCCATGGAGACACAGTAGATACGTTCAGATATTGACTTGTTCTTTACAAAACTACTCTCTCTCTCTCAGGCCTCATTCCCTAGAGGGCAGTATCAGAGTGCGTAACTGTAGGCTGCTTTTTACTCTCATGCTCCCTTTTACTTTTTTCTGCACACTTTTTTAATTAGGATCTGATTAAAGCTGAGGAGACAAGGTACAACGTTTCCATTTAATTAAGTAATCAAAACAAGAAAGGGATACATGAAAACCTACTAATGCTCAGGTTTCAAAGGAAATGAGGTGTAATACCCTTGTGGCTATGCCATTCTGTTGTTGCTAGTGTTATAGTGCTTCCGCTTAAAGAAAGACACAGGACAATACTGAAATATTAGAATGTTGCTACATGTATGTTTTATCTTTAAATGTAATTACCCATATTATAAAACTGTTTATCTGCAGAATCAGGACAGTGATTTCACATTTCCAATAATGCATTTTGTTATTCCTGCTACAGGAGCCAATGCCAAGCTGCGCTACCAGATTACATCTGGCAACAAAGGTGGTGTTTTTGACATCGAGCCAGAGGTGGGGACGATCTTTATTGCACAGCCTCTGGACTATGAGGAGCAGAAGAGATACAAACTGCTGGTCCTCGCCTCTGACGGGAAGTGGGAAGACTACGCAGCCTTGGTGGTTACTGTGGTTAATAAAAACGATGAGGCTCCCGTGTTCTCCATGAATGAGTACTATGGATCTGTCACAGAGGCGCTTGTTGGGTCACCTGTGTTTGTGCTACAGGTGAGAGGCTGAGATGATTACTGCAAAGAGGTTTTACACTGCAGTTTTTTCAATAATTACTGTAATCCATAGAGCTGTAATTATCTGTAGAGTGGTCTTTTTTAATCAAAAGCTTTAGTACAGTAAATAGTTACAATGTCTTAATGTAACATGTTATTTCAGGGTGTCTACTGTTAGTTTTTTATTGTTTATATACTACTGTAGTTTGAAAAAATATAGAATTATCATTCCACTAAATTAGACAGTAATAATTGCTTTCATTTAATTTAATCTTTTTTAATTTAAAAAGAGCAAACACTTAAATCTGCTGTCTAAAAAGTTCAAATCCAAAGAAGACTGGGGTGACGTCTGAAAAGAGATCCATTTTCTTGAGAAGTTGTCTTTATTTCTGCAGGTGACTGCTACTGACCCAGACAAAGATGCAGACCAGGGCGCCATACGGTATTCTATTCATGGCCAAGGAGCAGAATCACACTTCATGATCAACGACATCACAGGGGAGATGTATGCCCAGCTCACCATGGACCGAGAGGAGCGTGCCGTCTGGCGCTTTGTTGTCATGGCAACGGACGAAGAGGGCGAGGGACTTACTGGCTTTACGGATGTTATTATCAATGTTTGGGACATAAATGACAATGCCCCCACCTTCTCGTGTGCGCCTGATAATTGCCACAGTAGCGTGGCAGAGAACTCCCCTCCTGGAACGTTTGTTGTAGAAATGACAGCGGTAGACCTTGACGATGCAGCCGTAGGTCAGAACGCAATCCTCACCTACCGGATTGCTGAGAATGTGCACCACACAAACAATGCAGACCTTTTCACAATTGATTCCAGCACCGGCACCATATCTGTGGCGGCAGAGGGTCTGGACCGGGAGTTTGCAGACAGCCACCAGCTGGTAGTGGAGGCACGGGACGGCGGGGGCATGACAGGTACAGCTACCGCCACTATAGTGGTAACGGACATCAATGACCATGTGCCAAAGTTTAGAGAGGACTGGTGTGGTGCTCGTGTGCCTGAGAGCACTAACGAAGATGCTCCTGTTCTGGAGTTGAGTGCTGTGGACCCTGACGCTGGCACGTATGGACTGCTGGCCTTCAGTGTGGTGGCAGGAGACCCGGAGCAACAATTCTACATGGTCAGTCACAGGGTGGGGCAGACGGGCACTCTGAGACTGAAGAAGAAGCTGGACTTTGAGAAGCCAGGGGAGCAGCGGTTTAACCTTACCGTCAAGGTGGAGGACTCTGAATTCTCCAGCCTCATCCACTGTCTGGTGCTAGTTGAGGATGAGAACGACAATGCCCCTGTGTTTGCCCCAAGCTCCCACCAGCTATCCCCTTTGCCTGAGGACGTAACTGTGGGAACCAGCATCATTCAGGTCGTGGCCACTGACTGTGACTCGGGCCTGAACGGGGACATTTTGTACAGCGTTCTCCCACAGTCTGACCCATATGGTCATTTTACAGTCAGCCGAGCCGGTGTGGTCACAGTCGCCAGGCAGCTGGATAGGGAAACAGTGGCAGGTTATGAGCTGGTTGTCATGGCGACAGACCGGGGTACCCCTGCACTTACTGGCAGTGTCACGGTCCACTTGCCACTTCTAGACATGAATGACAACGGGCCAGAGCTGGAGACAGCCTACACTCCTGTGCTGTGGGAGAACAGTCCAGCACCTCAAGTGGTGTGGCTCAACAGGAGCTCATCTCTGCTACATGTTGTAGACAGAGACTCCAAAGAGCATGGGCCTCCTTTTGTCCTCTCCCTGCCCTCACTTTACTCTATTGACTTCCACCTACAGGATCACAGGAACGGCTCTGCAACCATCACTGCCCTGCGGAGATTCGACAGGGAAAGGCAGAGCGAGTTCCGCTTGCCTGTGATTATGATTGACAGCGGCAATCCACCAATGACAGCCACAAACACGCTCACCATCACCATTGGCGACCAGAATGATAACGCCCATCAGGCAGGAGAGAAAGATGTCTATGTGCATAGCCGCAAGGGTGAGTTGCTCGCTTCCGCTCATTTCATTCTCTTTGCCCCTTGCTTTCGCTACAGAGCTTTTCACTGCAGGCAGAGCTTGAGTGAAGAGGCGAAACTGAGGCTACAGCTGAAGGGAAAAGTTTTCCATCCCATACCTGCTCGGTATAGTCTGGAATTCATAATTGCACTTTTCCTTTTACATTCTAACTGTGTTTTGTTATGGTAATATTGTTGTCAAATCTTTTCTCAAGCCCTCAACACATTTCCCCTGTGCCTAAAGCGCATCTGAACATCAAATTATGATAAAAATTGCGATTCTTCTTTTTTTGTAGTTTTTTACCCTCCAGGTAAGTTAGTTAGGTATGTTGGATTGTTCGTGTTTTGATCGCACACTCAGCTACATGGCAATTTCTGGTTATTGTGGAAAACAGCAACGCCATGAGTCATCCGTGCTCCCATTGTTTACCCAGCTGCAGTACTCTGGCACTGCAGGTCGATAATAACATAATCCATACTGAGATAGCCCTGCTTCCTTAAGCTCCACGCTCTCTGAAGTGGAGCACTGAACGCCTATTCATTCCAGCAGTGGGGCTCCACAGTTATGAGCATAATAAGTAGAACAGAACACAAGAATGCAAGATAAGGAGAAGAGAGGGACGAAAAGATAACTGTTGGCATCAGCAGATTCTGTCCAGACTGAATCAATGTGTGTGTGTGTGTGTGTGTGTGTGTGTGTGTGCGTGTTTACCTTGAACAGGAAGGATGGCAAATGCGGCACTGGGGAAGGTATATGCCCCAGATCCTGATGACTGGGACAACAAGACCTACACTCTGGAGACAAGTGCAGCCAAGTAAGAGCTCTCTGTTAAATGCATGTAATTTCTTCTGAAAACATGCTGATCTCTAAATGTGCAGCACAAGTACAACTGCTAAAGCAATACAGTACTAGACGAACTGCCAACAGTGTAGAAATGGAAAAATAAAGAGGATGTGGACTCAGCGTTGATGCTGTATTTCTCTAACAAGGCCTCTTTCAGTGATATCACTCAGCCCGAAACATGCCTAACAGGTACTTTTCCTAATCTTAGATCCAATTCCCTGGCCTCTAATATAAGATACACTTTCCAAAAGGACTTTAATCATAGCCGTCAACAGTGATTGCCATTCTGGAAAAAGCAATCAGATTCAAACAAACTAAGCAATCTCTATACACCTGTATGGTGTTCCCAAGATGAAACATCCCGTATGAGCGGTCTGACTTCGTCAGGGACCTTGTGCAGTTATTCAGTATTCACATCCTCAAGATCAGATTAGAAATACCAATTGCATATTTGTTTTATTCATATAACAAATTCTGACAGTTACCATGACAACTATCAAGCTTTTTGGAGCCAAAGAATTTGCCTTTTTTGTCTGCTTTTTCTTGGCATTTTTTCTTTTTCTGTGAATTATTATTAGTATATTTTTTTCATGAATTTGCATTCACTTCTCGCTGGAGTAAAGCCAGGTACCACTGACCAATTCTCGACTTGTCTGTCTCCCATCTGTCAGGTGTTTTTCCTCTGAACAAGAACTCAGAAACAAAAGAAGCCCATTGTCTTTCTTTCTTTCTTTTTTGCTCTCATCTTCTGCTGAAGCCGTCCTCTCAGACTTAACAGCTCCTTTGCTTTTCTCAGGTACTTCAGTCTGAACCAGAGCTCAGGAGTGCTGACCATTCGACAGAACACTCCAGCAGGCAGCTACTGGTTGAGGGTCGGGGTGTCTGATGGGGTGTGGCCCGATGTGATCTCAGGGATCAGAGTTCATGTTAGAGAGCTGGAGGAAAAGGCCATTGTGTCGTCCGCCTCGCTGCGTTTGACCGGTAACATTAGCAGAAACACTGACTCACCTGATGGCATAAACACTTTGTTCATTTTGAATCATTGGGTGCTTGCAGCTCTGCATGTGGATGGGTGTTGCTGTGATTCAACTATTGAGTCTCTACATGACCCCCAAAACCATAAGTCAAGGCAATATTGAGTATAATAGTTTTTCAATTGGATTCCCTCTCTCAGTCATCCTCCACAAAATAATATGCTTGCTCTTTGTTGCTGCTGTTGTTGTTAAATTTGAAGATGATGTTGAAAGAGACAGCATCTGCCACAGGCATGAATAAATTGGTACTTTTCATTGAATGATTATCAGGTTGTCAATCCAGTTAACAGTGAAATAATAGGCTGTCAGGAGAATTTCTTTTATACTTGCATTCTTTAACATTTCTAAGCATTGTAAAGAAACCATTCACAGTGCTTGCTGGTAATAGTTTCCTTCGTCTCATTCTTTAACCCTCTGAAGTTTATGTTGGAGCGTTCATTTTTCTGTCACTCTCTCAGAGCAAATCGGAGTTATAAAGGTCAATTTGGAAGTGTCAGGTAAAGTCCTTGACATTTAAAAAGCCATTCGGCGAACAGCGTTGAAGGCTTTAATGGATGTCTCTGACTCCAAGTCATTATCATTTTTGGAGATTAAAGATGACTGCCCACATTCTCCAGATATTATTGGAAGGTGGTACCACCAAAGTGATTGATTTGCCAGTCATTAAAAGATATATATAAAACCCTAAGTTTATTTCAATAAAGAAATAAAGGTTTTTTACTTGACTGAATTTTTGATCATTCACCTTATGGATGATTCAGTGAGGAAATGGATCAATAGAGGGAGATGTTAGGCTAACTCTTGCGCTAATGGAATCAGGAATGCAGTAGACTTTGATCAACTCTGTAGTGTCATTGACGAGTCCGTAGTTCTTATTGGATGAACACCCACTCTCTTTGTCTCCCGAAGGCATTACAGCGAGAGGTTTTATCGACTCTCACGTCGAGGGGAAGAGTCGGCTGGAGACGTTCTGGGACTTCCTGTCTGAAACCCTGTCTGTCAGACCAGGGTGTATCAACATTTTCAGCATAGCAGACAGAGAGGAGAAAACTGTGGACATCCATTTCTATGTGCTAACTGATAATGGCTACCTTCGCCCAGAGAAACTGCATGCTATCCTCGCCGCACATAAAAAGAAGGTATATATACCAACATGTCTGACAGATAGAGATCAGTGCTCATATATCAAGTGATAAACTTGGGAGCTTGAGTGGAAGAGATAACAGCTTTTTATCTGCCCTTTTATTTTCACACCAACTTTCTGCCTGTTTATTGCTTGCACCTGTCACGTCTCTTTGTCTCTCCCATTCATTTCTTTTCTCTGTCTCCTTTCTCTTTTAATCGCTGTCTTTCCTCCATGTTTCGATTGTGCATCAGTTTGATTCCTCTGTTATTCCTAACTATATGTAATGCTCCTTTTAAAACAAAGGGCCTTGTCTTCCTCTTTTGCATTGCTTGTAAAGTATTTTATCCCCTCAAAATGTATATCACTGTGGACCCCTCACCACCATCAATAGAGATACAAATCTTTGTATCTTCACTGGCAATTATTGTAATTCCCATTTTTATATCCCTCATCACCTCCCTTCTTCCTTTTTCTGACTCTCCGCAGCTGCAGTCACTGCTGCGCGTAAATGTGAGCCAGGTGCAGGTAGATGAGTGTGTGCACACAGACTGCAAGATATCCGGCGGCTGCGTCACACAGTTAAGCATCAGTGACTTGCCCACCCTGGTAGACTCAGGTGCTTTATCCCTGGTCTCAGTGACGTTGGCGTCCTCGGCTGTTTGTGGCTGCGCTGCCAGGGAAATGACCCACCAACCCTGCTCCTCCTACCCCAGTAACCCCTGCCTTAATGGGGGAACCTGCGTCGACACCCAGAATGGATACAGGTGAGAGGCATGTCTGCAGTTGTTCAGGAGGACATGGAGTTGGACGAACCTCTTAAAAAATAGGATTATAAATAGGAGTTCCCTGGTGTGCTGCAGTGTTCGCTCTCGACTTACTGTAAGAGTGACATCTTGGAAAATGAGCCCAGAATTACTAAAAGTGCCCCTTGTGAGAAAAAATCTCCTTCACCTGCAACTTGACCCAACTTGCTTAAGCTGTTCTGCTGTGCTGTCAGCTGAATATAGAGTAGCAGGTTTTGGTTTATTTGCCATGGTACAATGTACATGCATGTGTAGTATGACTGTATCATGCAAAGATTATTGAATTTGGTTTCTAGATTTATAGCCTGATGTTGAATTGTTGAAGTTCAAGTGCGCTGTGTTTTGCGAGCTATGTTTAGCAAATAATGAACATTTCCTTTGTATGAAGGTCATTAGCTAGTAATTATAATATTAACCCTATTGACAAACGTCTAGTCAATATAAAGGCCTTCAACTTCAAGTATACAGGTCTCTGTGGGAGTCTATTGCGGATCAAACAGCACGCATTTCATTTCATCCACACACTAATGCCCAGATTAAATAAATATAGGGCAAGGGGATTAGTACAACTCTGGCACCCCTCTATGCTCACAACTTCTCAACATCTCATTTAATGGCATGTACGTGCAAGTTTCAGAGAGAGGATGTACAGAACTCTTTTTTTTTACACTTTTAAATTGTCTCTGCTGCAGTTGATCTTCACATTATTGAAAGAACCCTGTATTCTGTTAGAAGGATATCTCCCCATGTGTGCTATATATATGTGTTCTCATGTGAATGCAGTACAACCATAAAGAAACCAATGTTTGGTTCTGTCCTCTGTCAGAGGAGCTTAACAGTCAACCTCAGTCAGCAGCTGAGCTGATATTGTCAGTCAGAAGAGAGAAAAATATGCCCTGCACTTCTTGATTTGGATTGGCATTGCTCTCATGAGTCACATGAAAGAGCAGAGAAAGAATGAGGTGCTGTGCGTGTGCATATGTATGCATAAGGCTACTCTCTGCCTAAGCCATCCCTTTTGCTGCGTATGGATCAGTATTCCTGACATGTGTTGCCCCTCTGCAGAATAAACAGCAATGGGGAGAAACAGCCCCTAACAGCCTCAGTAGACACAGCCTTCCTCAGACACCGCATGAAAATAGATGGCTTTGACATTATCAGCAAAGCCAGCTTGTCTCACATGCCTGCAGTGGAGGGGACAGGATGAGATCAACTGGTCCTTTCCACCCTCGCCATCGCTGTGAATGGGCTGTTTTTCATTACCGCATGTATCTCTTCCTTTGTGGTGTTTTTGTTTGATTATTAAGATTTAACATTACAGTCTGATACACAAACATATTGAAGAGGGGCATGTAAAACATTTCATTTCCAGATTCTGAAAGAGCACTGATCCCTAACACTCAAGCTCTAATCAAAGTAGATAAGTGCACAGATATCAACCAAAGTGTGTAATACCTTAAGAATGAGAATAAGTTTAAAAATAAATAAATAAATTAAAAAGTCCAGGAAATCAGTGGTGGTGCGGCGCATAGAAAAGTGAGGGGAAATAGAATTAATTATCTCCTAACAAAGGAGATGTGATGTGCCGAGCAGGAACAGTCTCCAGAGGGTTCAGCTTGGCCAGCTGTGACAGATAAAGAATAGACCGGAGTAATAATGTGTTCATAGCTAATTGATTTAATGTAGAACAGAATATTCAGGGCGTTGTGGGTAATGCAAACAATTCATTGATAAGAGAGCTTTCTTAGCTGTCTGTGGACAGTCAACATTTTGTAGCAAAGTCAAAGCCCCTGTCTGTGTGAATCAACAAGACTGTCACGTCCGCAGGAGAAAAGTCACCGCACACAGATACAGAGATTGGACAGTGTGAAGATTTCACAGAACACAAAACATAAAAGACACTGATTGTTTCTTTCCCTGTGTTTTGTCTTGATTTTCCTCACTTTTGTTTTTTTCTTCTCTGTGCTACAGGTGCCACTGCCCCCCACAGCTTGAGGGGCCAGACTGTCAGCAGACGGGATTTAGTTTCCTTGGCAACGGCTATGCCTGGTTTCCCCCCATAAGGCCATGCTTTGATAGCCATCTTTCACTGGAGTTTATGACAGACGAAGACGACGGATTGCTACTGTATGCCGGCCCGTTGGCCACTCTGCTGCCTGGGGATGCTGAGGACTACATGGCCATAGGTAAAGAGTGAGTCTGTATAACTAGATACGCGCCAAGGGGCCTTCAGGTCATTACTGCACTAAAACTTGGAACTTCATTTTGTGTGTTCAATTACTGGGTGGTAGCTCATCAGATATATTAGTCAGATTTTGTTCGTTAGTGCACTGCTGAGGGATATGAGCACTCACCCTACCGAGATGTACAGTAAGTACAAAGTAAGTGTATGTAATAGATAATTGTGTTTTTGTTTACTCTGTGGCTGGTAGACAGTAGTCAGTGTGTCGCTCAAGGACGTGTCAGCAGGGTTTATTCTTGCTGACCAAAAGACCAAAAACCAACAGAGACAAATTTCTGTAATGACACGTTAGTTATTGATATTATGGGTAGTGATGTCTTTAAATAAACATTTATTCCTTGGTTAGTTTTTACAGTTACTGGCACAGAAATGAATAGTAAGGATGATTTTGACAACAACGATTTAAATAGAAATATAAGTGATGTTGGAAATATTATGTATTGGGGAGATTATTAATGATTATTTATAAAATGTATAAATCAACCAGTATAAATCATTTATTTTGAGCTTCACTGTAGCTGCCAAGGGGTAAATACTCATGCTCTCTCAACTTGCTCAGTTTCCCTTGCACACACACAAACATACACTAATACCTACAGACATACATACACTCTTACCATTTCCTGTCTCCAGGATTTCATTTCATCACTGGGGCTAACTTAAAGGGTTGGTTCACCCCAATTACACGAAAACACATTTTCCCATTTACCACTTGGTATCTAGCCAGGCAGACAGTTTTGTTTCGTTTCTTTGCTCCGGTTTTGAGACATCTGTCTTTCAGATTCCTGCCTCCACCCCAATATAATAAAGGTGAATTCAATTTAAGTTGTGGGGCTAACATCATTTAAAATGAGATTTAAAACAGCAACATGTCATTCCAGAAACAGTGTCATCTTTAGTGGATAATTCACATAGCTCATGGTCATGAGTAATTTGGATGAACCGACCCTTTAATTGATTTTCATTTCCTATTTTACAACCCTGTGATACTATTTTCTATCATCTTGTTTCAGGTGCCATTCAGATTCTCTGCTATAATTCAACTGTGTTATGTTATAGTGTCATTCTCTTTTTTAGCTCATACTGTATGTTTGAGGTAAATGCTTTCATATGTCCCCTGGGCTTTTTCCCATTCTTGTGCGAACTAGTAATTTGCATCTTGCCTGTTTTTTGCAATGCATTTTATCCGTTTTCTTCTTGACCTTGCCTGTACATTTTGTTTGTGCAAGCAAGTTTAGTTTTTCTGTTCTACAAATCTGTAAGAGTTGCCTTTTTTGAGTTGTAAACTTTTCATTCAGGTATAATGATCATAACCTGGATTTACTTTAGAGTAGCTAGTGTTCATTCTGAACCCTCTTTTCTTCAGAGCTGATTGGTGGGACACCCAGTCTGAAAGTTAACCATGGTTCTGGGACCCTGGTTCTCCAGTTAACAAATAATGTTGGTGTGGCTGACAGACGATGGCATCGCCTTGACGTGAGGAGCAACAGTAAAGTAAGAGAAGTACACTCATGCTAGCACCTTTACATGTATTTTTCTCCAAGTGTTTGAACAGCTCAGATTAAAGTATATGCTGTAATTATAAGTGCCTGGCTACAGTAGACTCTCACATCCACATATTCAGTAACGATGACCTTTCTCCACTCTCCCCCAATTTAAAGGAAGTGCGCTTCACTCTCGATCGATGTTCCAGTGCGATAATCATGGAGACAGAAGGCGTGGACTCATGGGCAATGACAGAGGACCGCTCATCCTGTGAAATCCGAGGGGTCACACCCAACAGGGACAAGTAAGTAAATAAATGTATCAATAAATAAATGAAACAAGTCTGACCAACACTGCTCAAAACATAAACCAGCCACAAGCGGCTCTTCTGAATCCTACAAGGAGCAATAAGCACTCCAGGCATCCGGTACTAAATCCTTACATACATAATAAATTGTATGTCTTATCTTTTATAATAAATAAATAAACATATATGTAAATAAATGTATGTGGCTACATGTTTGTTCTGAAGAACCCCTGCATTTATGGTCAAACTTGAAAACAATTAGGGTTTAGAAATTCTCCAGAGGTCCTTCTGGGGTTTTCCTTTAGTTGCAAACTTCTAATCTACTGATGTTTTGTTTTCTTTCCTGTTTTTAAACCTGCAAGTATGCTTGGCTCATAGGGACAGCGTCTAAATGCCTCTGTCTCCTCAGGGGTAAACAATCCTAAATATATTGCAGCATTAGCACTTACATAGGCAGCAGTTTGCAAGGTGGTAAAAGTAAAAAGGGAAGTCAATATTTACATACAGATGTGTTAAGTAGATTGTATATATACTAGTAGCATTTTAATGATGGATATTTAATTTAGTTTATTATGTGTTGGCATGCTCAACTTACCTGGTAACATATGTAACATTGACAGATTAGATGAAGCCTCACAGTTGAGGTGGGACTAAACTTAAATACAATTTAAAAAAGTAATTAAACGTTTGTTAGGGCAGTGACTAATGCTTATTTTCATTAGTGAGTAATCTATTGATAATTTCTTTCAACTAATTGATTAATAGATTGGTTCATAAAATGTGAAACATTAGTGAGAAAAAAACGGGGCCTTTCACAAGTTCCTGGAGCCCAAGGTGGCGTTTTCAGATTGTGGGTTTTGGCAGATATCCAGTTTAATATGATATACACAGCCTCAATATAAGGAGCAGGAACCCAAGAAAGTTTGGCATTTTTGCTTGATAAATGACTTAAATGATGAATTGATTATCAAAATTGTTGCTGATTAATTATGTGTCAAAAGACTATTCAGTTATTTGATTAATTGTTTCAGCTCTAAAGTTATTAGCAATTAGCAAAACCTAGTTGGAGTGTCCTCAATGTCCACTTTAACTTCAAAATAATGTATTACACACTAAAAACAGATCATGTTCCCTCAAAATAAAATATATAATAATATCTATATATATTTTGTATAATATACCTCTGGTATATTACACAAAAATGCTCAGGCTTATAGTGCATGTTCAGTAAATAGTATATAAAATGGTGTTTATGTACAAGCTGGATGGAATCGTTTATTGAAATCAAATCAGATAGTGACTCAGACTTTTAGGCTCACTGTGTTCAGTTTCTCAATTTCTCTCTCTGGAAGGGGGAAAACTGTTTATGAGAGCCTTAGATATTATCCTTAGAAAGCCAACAAACGTTTGTTTGCTTTCCCACAGCTGAGTTTGTTTTCCCACATCGTGGGCACTGTACTCATTGTTTTGTTTTGTAATTGAGCTGAGTTCATGACCAGTGCTATTCATTTTAATAATGAATTTTAAAATGTTAAGAACCTTTAAGAAACATGGACTGTGATTACTGTATTAGACCTATTAGGTAATACAAATAGTTATGTTCTTAAACAGGGAATGTGCTAATTAACAAGCTGCAATTAGCACTGAAATGCATTCTGTTTTATCTTCTTTGTGTAGCCAGTTTTTAAAATACCAAAGTCTTCTACCCATCATGCATTTCTTTTCACAATAAGGGAAAAAGAACAAGAATAAGATGTCATATTTTTTTGTCGGAAAGCAGTAAAAGTGATGACAGCCTCGGCAGGAAAAGAATGAAACCATGAATTTAACCTTGACAGCTTATATGGCGTGTATGTTCCTTTTTCTCTGCTTTCATTCTGTGTTTCTTTATGTAGAGATGTGTTTTGAATTGTAACCATGATAATTTACATGGTGACTGTGTACTTTTATTCTCCTCACATTTTTCTTCCCTGTTTACTTGTTTATTGAGAGATGGTTTTGTTTCCCAGGTATCTGAATGGAAGTCATGTATTGCAGCTTGGAGGGGTCAACGAGAACATGTCATATGAATACCCACAACTACAGCACAAACACTATACTGGATGTATAAGGAACCTGTTTGTGGACAGCAAGGTAACCAGCACAGAGTTTACTGAATACATGAAAATACCATGTGGTCTGTTTCTTAAGGGTATAGATTGGATTAATATATTGCTGTATTGTATTTCTTTATTTATTTCATCCTTTAGATGGAGGGTCACATGGGTGCTGGGTGATGATGCACACCTTTTATAATTATGCAGAAGTATATAAAAGAACGACATAGTGGAAGAAACATTTACATTTTTTGCCAAAGTAAAAGCAGTAATACCACAACACAAAGAAGTGATAGTCCTGCATCCAGAACAGTACTTAAAAGTGCCTTGTGAAGTTTTCCTATAAACATAGTTTCAGTTCACATTCAGTGTTTCTCATTAACTGTTTTCATGAGGTTGAAACATACATTGTTTATGTCCATGTTTCCTTGCTTGCAGTATTCTTCTTCTGTGCATTTTATTGGCACATTGCTTTATTTCTTGGTGCATTATCGCCAAATGACTAATGTAAAAACATTGGCTGGAATGTATATTGTGTTTGCATTGCCATGCATGTGCATTTACATTTACATTTAGGCATTTAGCAGACGCTTTTATCCAAAGCGACTTCCAAAATAAGAGCTTTACATCAAGTGCATAGAACCATGATTGAAAACAACATCCTTCTGTCCGTGCACCAGATAAACAAAACGTGGACCTAATCATAAAAATATTGCTCCGTAGCGCTACTAGTGGTCAGTGGTCATTAAAAATAAAAATACAGACATATTATCACCCAAATATACTAAGCATAAGCAAAAGTACTCATTAAGCAGCAGAATGACATCTCTCATTATTATATTATTGTGTATTTGTATTTAATAATTTAATATTGTACTGTAGTAGGTTTAGGAGGCACTATATTTATATACTGCCACATAGTTTAATTTATAACAATACAT
>JAVQJD010002321.1:0-34033 GCA_036023655.1 Nannoperca australis
GTTAAGGTTCAGATCAGAGTCCAAGATTACACCGAGATTTCTGACCTGGTTCTTTGTCGTCACTGAGAGCGATTTAAGATGAGCACTTATTTTCTGTCTTTCCTCCTTTGCTCCAAAAAGTCTTATTTCAGTTTTGTCTTTATTTGGATAAAGGTGGATAATTCTTGTACTAAAGAATCTTAACTGGTATGAATCGATATCTCTTTTGTTGTAATAGGAAAAATACAAACACCTACCTGTCTGCAGGGCCCTGAGGGCAGCGTAGCGCTGGTTTCGAACCCTTGTCCTGTCGGTGCATGTTTCAGCTCGTCTCTGTATCACTTTGCTGTAGTGCTGAGCCCGTGGATCTGAGCAGACGTGGGCAAATGCTGACAGGTCCTGGGGCTTGAGACAGGCCTAGAAAAGGGGGAGAGTAGGCAAAACAAGGAACCTAGGTGAGGACAAAAACCTACTTTTGATTGTCAGTAAATCCCTTTACCAAATGATGTGACTGTGTCGTGACATTTATATCAAGCAAATAAAAAAAAAACACATAAATGACAGAAAGACTTGTTGAAATATAAAAATCCTCTTAATACAGTTGTTATAGTGAAGCCAGTAACTAGTGTAAGAGCAAAATGTATCGTTACATATAATGTTGTATTGTCCTCACTACATATAGTTTTGTATTAACCTGTTTTTAAAGAAAGTTACATCAGAGGAACATCTGGTGTCCTTGGTATATAAGTATATAAGTATGTGACTGTTTGGTCAGACTCATGTAGTGTGTTAACGCTGTATGATCTCTGTCCATCAGCTGAATAGATTGACTCTGTTTGCTCTACATTATTCTACTTATAAAATAAATAAAAGACAACTGTCATATCATCATTTCTCCACAAGGAAATACAGAATGTCCAGCACAACAGCCACTATAGATTTCTCCATCTGCACATTAAGCCACAGCTGAACACATTATGAGGTAGTTCCATGTGCTTGTCCTAAACTAAGATTATTTTTAAACTGTATTTGTACACAACTCTTCATTTTTTGGTCTTTTTTTGGGGGGTAGAAGCAGAAAGGGACAGCTTCTGGTATAAACAATGACAAATATATACTTAACTCTACTGGCTGCTGATACATAATAATACACCATTATCCTAAGGTGGATTTTTTAGATTTATCATTTAATCATTGTAATCTGAATGCATGTTATGATGCTACAGGTCCTCTTTCAGCTGCTGACCAGAATATATTGTGTGGGCAAACATACACACACTGAGCCGTGTACACATACATGGTACCTCTCCAGGAACACCAGTGGTCTGGTCCTGTACTGATGGAGTAGCTCCTCTCTGCGCCCCTCCAGGGTCAGCTCAGCATCTCCTATCTGCTGGCTCTTCACTGGGCTTCCACTCATGGCTATGGCCTCCACCATGTCATTTACACAGTGGGACTCAGCCTGGCTCGCGTACTGTATGACAACACGCATAAAAACAATCGGTAAAGCAGAATAATAATGCGTAGTAGGCAGAT
Source organism: Nannoperca australis (assembly GCA_036023655.1). Classification (NCBI taxonomy): domain Eukaryota; kingdom Metazoa; phylum Chordata; class Actinopteri; order Centrarchiformes; family Percichthyidae; genus Nannoperca; species Nannoperca australis. The sequence goes on from JAVQJD010002321.1 coordinate 1,516, forward strand.
ATGTGCATTTATATGTATATAAAACAGAGTTAATGCTGCTGACGCTGGTGATCTCACCTGGATGTCTTGCCGTGGCTGCTGGGTGTCTGTGGGACGCTTAAAGTCACATCTCTGAGACCGTGTCACCGGTTCTTCTTGTAATGTACTTTTCTCTTCACTCTCACACGAACTCGCCCGTGTTTTAACGGGAGGCTCGATTTCACCCCACATAATGAACTGTTAACCAGTTTACTAACGGGTTTCCAGTGGCTCTTAATAGAAAGCTAGCTTCGATGAACTAACGATAAACTAGCTAACGTTTACGTCCGTTGTCAGATTATCTTGACCTTAACGTTGCTGTGTTTCTGAATATGTTGCCATTGACACAGGAAAGAGATGGTGATTTTTGTCGATTTACTGTGAACATTCTCGCATGCAATGTTTCGTTAATTACACACGTTTTTACCTTTCAGTTTTGTGCATTATATTTTGCTGCCATGTTGGTCCGTCTTTAACATCGGTCTCCTTGTTTGCGACCGACAGAAAGGTTCCCCCCCAAAAACAATCCAAAGGCGCGTCTATTGATTGTGTCGTCCCCTGGTGGTAGTTTATTAACCCTGGGAAGAAGCGGAATATTATTTGTCAAAATAAATAAATGACTTAGATTTTTCAGTTCCAAAGATGTGCCAATATTTTATGATTTCTTCTTAAATTAATACTATTATATATTATTACTAGCCTTTAAACATGAGCCCACACTTCACTGCTAAAGCATTAGGAATATGAGCAAACAAAGTGGTGTGACAGACCCATAGTAGCCCAAATGTGATGACTTCATTTCACAACAGATTTCAACATGTAACAGTGTTACTTATATATGCAGCAGGATATCGAGTTTGATATACTAAAAATCTGAGAGGCAATTAGGCTCTAAACAACTCAAACATTACATAAAATAATAGGCATAGAGGTGACTAATGTGATTCAAGACATTAACAGTGGAAACAAAGCTATGACAGCACCAAATTACATGAATCCCTGAAGAGAATAACTGACTAGATAACTGTCAATTACTTGCATTAATGTTGTTGTTAGTCCTTGTAATTATAGACCTGTAAATCAATTTAGGAGTGACTGCAGCCTCCACACATAAGGAGGCAGCTTCATATTTTGTATTTGTGAAGCACTTCAGGTTGTACGTTACAAATTAGGGTTTTAAGCTGCCAAAACATTCATATGGGTCTATATTTGCAAGGCAAAGTGGGCACCTGTCATGGGGCCTGACAAAAGTTCCGGGACAACTATGTTAAACTAGTTTGTGCAAATTTGAATTAAAGTTAATTTAAGAATAGGCAAATAGTGCAATATCAACTGACATGATCTGGGCCTTAAAGTGGGTCTTGCTTTTTTGTTTGGTAAATTTAGTTTTAAGAAGACCTTCTGTTATGTCAGTTTTGTGGTAATATGTTGTATATTCCTAAATTAAATAGTGCTCAATTGAATTACCATGCAGAATATCTGGGGTCCGGTATTATTCCAGCTAAAAACAGTACAAGTGGGAGAAATTGGGCTTTAATTTGGGGCCCCAGAATTAATTCTTTCCTATTTATTACTTTTATTGTGCCGTTGTTTTACGTCTTGTTATTGTCTTTTATTGTGAAGCACAGGGACATCTGTTTTAGAAAGGGGCTAGATAAATAACTAACTATACTCTATACTAGTGAAAGTTAAAACTCTACAAAGTGGCAATTGTAGTCTGTGCTCTATTAAGCAGCCAAACGATGCGAAATATTCATTTTTTCAAGTATCCCACACATTTTCGCACAGGTGCGTCCTCATATCTCAGGACAGGTGAGGTCAGTGAACTCATCACTGTCAGGAACAGCGCGGTATACAGTGTGTGTGTGTGTGTGTACACAATAATACCGGAGGTATACCCTTCAAAACAAGTGTAAGTATTATTCTAAAATGTTTTCTCACGATATGGACAACAATAAGAGTTATATTTTGAAAATTTTAAACAGGAAATTATATTTTTTCTCATCCTGGTTGGCTTCACAATGTGTATCGCACAAACTTGTCAGTCTCTCCGGACTAGCCAAAAACTCTGCTCGTGCTTTGGTTGGATCATGGGCGCCGTACAGGAACCGAGATGGTACCAAGGTACGTGTTTACAACAGAGCTTCCAGCTGACTGAACTGCGTGTTGCGTAAGAGTACCTTTAATAATAATAATGGTATTAATAAATAAGAGCACTGTAGCATGCGGAGCACACTGTTTACAAGTAGATCAAGCCCATGCTGACCGCCGCTTCTGGGCTGACTTCACCTTACTGCCAAAACGCAGGGATTCACAAACACTTGCATCAAACATCATTCATTCAGTGGTTCACTGCTTTACGAGAGTTTTTCCCGTATTTATGTGTAAGTTTAGTTTTAGTCTTCAAAAACTAAAGAACAATGGACTCACTATTCTTTGTAAACACGGTTGTTAATCCCAAACTCTGGCTGCAGTTTGGAGTTTAGCTAATCTCTCACCGTCTTTCTTGCTTCACCTGGCCACCTACTTTTAACATCTGGTCTTTGTTTAAAAAAAGTCAGTGTAAACACAGCTGGACTGTTTTATCTTCAACAGTCCGGCTGTCCGTAAACACTGACCATACAGTGATGTTGTAGTGACAACTTAACTATACAGCTACTAATACAACTATACAGACAGAACTTTTATTTTTTATTTTACTTGTTATAGGCTGATTGATTTGGGGCATATTGCAGTGTCCAACTCACCCGAGCTTCATGTCTTTGGGGTGTGGGAGGAAATCAAAGCACTTGGAGGAACATGGAGCAAAGAACCCAGCTGCTCGGCTTTGGGTCTCATCTATCCAATTTATTTCCTCTCCCTTTGTTTTTAGTGTAAGTGAATCCAGTGAGAGGGAAATCCCTAGGCGCATGTCGAACAGGAAATGAAGACCAGGTATGTACACCAGCTGTCAATCTTCATATCTCCTTTATTAATCTTACAAAGGTGGCCGTTTAAACAGTAATTATTCATTTTAACTAGTCCAAATGGATGTTGTATTTTCAGTTTACTCCACTTAAGAGTAATTTACAGATGCAGTAAACATGCAGGTTGTTGCTTTCTGGCTTGTGAGTATTTGCTTTGCTACTGACAAAGCTGCAGAAAGCCAGGTTCAATTTTTGTCTTTGAGTTGACGCACTGACAATTGTTTGAATAGCCTGCACTCAATACATTGTTTACATGCCTGCACAAACACGCCGGGATCTTGTGGATTAAGCCAGTGTCGCCTCTGTCTACGTCAGTGAGGTCATCTTCTATGAAATCAGACACATGTGGCCGTGCTGTTGCAATGTTTATATGACTGCGAGTAAGGACCTGACATGAGTCACAGACCTGCTTTTGGTGGGTTGAAAATAACAGCTGCACGGTTTTAATGAAGCTGTCTCTCAAAGTGTTTCTTATTTGGACCATTAGCTACATTTTGAAGCAATATTGCAGGCAGACAATAATTATTGAGGGTAATGGGCTGAGACAGGCTCTCCCAGTTCAAATCCTTAACCTTAACTGCATGTCAGAAAATGGAAAAAGTAACTAACACAAAAGCTGACTCTATGCAGCGCTTGTATTTGTGAGCATTGCTCTAGCCATTCTCATTCACTATTTATTTCACACAACTACGCTTTTATTACTTTATTCTCAATCTCAGAAAAACGTTTCAACTCCTGCCAATTCACTAAACCCTCATTATTCAGAGGCTGAACAGTGATTGTCCAGTCTAATCTGTGTGTTTACCAACACTAACTTAAGCTGCACACATTCTATCTTCAATGTAGCTGAGTAGTAATAGTGTTATTTACAAAGGCATGAGACATGTCATTAGCTAACTGTATTTTTATGTTAGGTTATAGGTTACTTTTAGAAAGTACCTGTTCAGATGCCGGTGTGTCAGAGTTTGGAGTAAGGATTTTGGCTCTGTAATGCTCTTTATTGTGTTTGGTTTACACTCCAGCCAAACTTGTGTTGGACGAAGCATATTCCTAACATTAAAACATAAACCAGTGTTGTGTGTTTCCCTAAGACATAAAAATAAAGGACAAAGGGTTTTGTTCTAACTGTGATGGAAGTGTGCTGGGAATGTTGTTTTGTCATCTACGGTTGCTATTATTACAGTTATTATCAATGCTTGTCCAGCCATAGCTGCTGGATGGATTTGGGGTTTCAGGTGTGCCTTTCAACCTCATACAAAAACAGGTACAAAGCAGTTGCTGTTAGCTGCGTCTCTAGCAGGAGTGGTGCTATGGTTAAGGAAATATAATATCCATGGAAATGAGGCGTGTAGCACAGCTAGTCAAACACTGGTTTGAGAATGGGAAATGAGAGGCTAGCACAGGACAGATCCCAAGTGTACACCAGATTGTGCAAATGTTAGGCAGTACTTTATGTGGTCCGCTTACTTTCCCTAGATAAATGTAGTTTGAATTTGATCATTTAAAAAAACGTAAGCAAGATATGTACTGAGCAGGATGTTCAGTTGAAAAATAAACTCGTCAGTGCTCGCTGTTGGCCAAATTTGTAATAGAGACACTATTTCTAAATTACCTAAAACATATCTTCAATTTTTCTGTTTCAATTTATTGTCACTTATTCAACCGCCATATATGCCAATTCTGATACAGCGGCCCAAGCTAATATCAACAATTTCAGCTTGGCTAATTCGTCCATCCAGCTCTAGCTAGGTCTAACACCATCTAATGGAAAGGTGTCAGAATATTAAAAGTAAACTGGTTTTATAAAAATACTGGATATCTTGGAAGGGGGTTAGATCATTGGGGCATTGTGTGTAAAACTAATAAAAAAAAATGGAAATGCAATCGTAGATAAAATGTTATTTGGGAAGATGTGCGTTATTGGTCTTTCTATGTATATGAAATATCTATTAATAATTTGTATTAGTTTCCTTGTAATACTTTATTTATATTGACATTCCCATGCAAATGAGGAAATGCCTTGAATGTGTACTTTTCTGTGTGTGTGTGTGTGTGTGGCCTTCGAGGAGTTACCTTTCTTCCCTGAGTAGCCAGAGGCTGATTATGTAACGTGTTGCCCCTGAAAGTGTTGTGGCGTTTTTGTTTTTTTCCTTCATTGGCCCGGTTTTATGGTGAGTTTCCATAACAACAGAGTGGCTGTGTCTGTTACCTCTGTTATGTCTTCACTGTTAACGGAAGACTCATATAACTAGAAATTAGTCATTTGGGCAGAGAGAGAGAGACAGAGAGAGAGACAGAGAGAGAGAGAGAGAGAGAGTGAGAGAGAGCGAGAGAGAGAGTGAGAGAGAGTGAGAGAGAGAGAGAGCGAGAGAGAGAGAGAGAGTGAGAGAGAGAGAGAGTATGGAGGGAGATAAAGGGGATACAGAGTGAGAGCAACATGCTTAATGCTGTGAAGTAGCAATAGCACAGGTTTTGTGGTACAAAATGTGGCCCTGAAATTTAGGTTTGCACCGCTCCGAGTGTGTGTGTTTAAGTGTTTCCTCACTTCCTAGGTCTGTCTACGAACCTCACTCTGAATCCCTGGTTACCATGGAGACCAAGTTTGGAGAGAGACCGAAAGCAGATGCCTCCATCCCCAGCCCTCAGAGTGAAGCCGTGGCCAATGAGCTGCAAGAGCTGTCCCTGCAGCCTGCCCCCAACCTGCTGCCAGTCAAGGAGAGGAAGAACGGTAAGTGGCAGTTGTCACACTCAAATCAAATGAAACTGCTTTTATTTGTGCAAAAACATGTTTGGTAAAAGTGTCGGCTTTAAGGGACACACACATTGTAAAATTACTAAAACAGAGTAGCAGAAAAACTCACATGCAAACAAGAAAACAAAACCACTATATGGACCATTATAAGGGGAAATTTGATTGAATTTGTTTATTTTCTTTCTATTTTAAGAAACTGTTTTATGGTGCAAATGAGAAGGGAGAGAGGCTGTTTGTGTGTCACAGCTTTTTCCAGTATCAGTAGAGCTGCTAGCTGCTGCTAGAGTTTACATTTCGGACATACTAGGTCTCCCCTCGCATTACCTCATTATAAACAGCAAGCGCGGTCTCCCAGATGCACACACACTTGCTCACACACACACACACACACACACAGACCCTTAAACCATTGAAAAATATTACATACATGCCATATTTTAGTGAAATGCTTTTTTAAAATAATGGTTAAACAACAAGTGTGACCTTAAACTTGACCCAAACCCCAAGACCAAGTATAAATACACCACTTACTAGAGGAGGTTGAAGGGACACCTAATTTCTGTCTACTCCTGCTGCGGGGAACGTTCTTGATTTTGATACTGGGTTCAGATGTAAGGCCCATTTAAACCTGGTATTAAAGGTAATCCTTCATGGTCAGGTTTTACTTGTTTAAAACTCAGAACACTAACATCATGTTAGGTGACTATAAATAAGTAAGATGCAAGAATCTTTGTGGTATTTACACCCCCTTTTTTTGTTGCTTTTTTCCATTCACTGGAAAGTTTTATGCATGAGCATTTGACCAATTAAAGTAAACTCCGGAGTAGAAATAAATATTTTATTCATGCTAAGAGATCCAGATAGATCATAATAAGAAGACAAAGGACATACCGCCTTAAGTGTAAACCATATTCAGCTGAATTGATAAAGTTGTATCCACATCTCTCCTTGTCTTTTTCTCAGAAGGACACTGCGCAGAGCGCTTGTGTTTTGTTATTGTGTTTTAGAAGTATGAAATGATCTGCTACAGTAAGTAAACAACTGACGCAGTAATGTGAAATGTGTGGGCAAATGACTGTACCAGTTAGGAATGGACTATGGAGCACTCTGTTTTAAAATGGTGCATGTTCCCACCTTCTGGACAATACAAGTACTACAAGACAGACAAACGTGAATCCATGGTGTCTGGTTTTAACAGTTGATGAGCAGAATCCCATTTGATGGACTCAAGTTCAGATTTAGTCTCGTTCAAATCCCCTTAATCAGCCCTGAATATCCCCTCTGTATGTGGCTGTGTGTGTGTGTGTGTGTGTGTGTGTGTGTGTGTGTGTGTAAGGTGTGTGCAACCCTAGCCCCAGTGTGCACAGATAAAGAGGTTCTGGATATAGCGATGTGGCCAGCTGGTCCTGCTATTTAAACCAGTTGGAGAGAGTACAGAGGTTAAGAGGAAAGAGAGATGTAATATCAGTGGAAGGTTGGTAGGTTGGTTGAAGGGTGGTGGGTTTGATTTGAAGTGAAGAAACGGTATTGGCTGAGGAAATGGGAAAACTGTGGGGGCAGGAGTACTCAGGAGGAACAAAGTAGAACATAACGTCTAAGGAAGAGTTCACTATACAATTATTCCCTATACATGTAGCAACTTAGGCCAGAGAGGCTCAGTGGGAACAAGCACACAATTACAAATGTGCTCATGAACAGTTCTACGTTAAAGAGAATATGGAAAACAACTCGGTAAACTTTATTTTTAGTTTTTGGTCCCACAGTGCAATTCTATGGCCCCAAAACACACAGATTATGCTTCACCCACCACAGACATCTAATGCATCTTTTGCAGCTGTCAAAATACAGTGTGGTCCCATTATTTTTAATAGTTTGCAGGAACCTCGTTCTGTCTTTGGCATTCACACAGACTTCAGTTTGACTGACATGCGGATCAATAGTTAATAACTTCATTTTAATGTGAGTCGTTCCTTAGCGGCCTGTTTGGGAAGAAAAACAGAATGGAGAGAAAGACGGATATAAAGTGGATAGTGGGGAATAGAGTCAACAGCTGATTTAAAAATGTGCACTCTCTGTATGGAACCTGAATATGGCGGCATATCGCTGTCAAAAAGCACGTGCGCAAATGAGATGCTTGCACGCGCAATTTAAACAGCCACGTGCGTATATTATTTCTGCGAGCGCTTCCACAGCACTCGCACGCAGAATATTGCTGCTCGCGCGAGCAATATTGGAACATATGAAGGCTGTAGTGGCCAGTGGCTATAAAAAATGGGGATATGCTGGAACTGCGAGATTACAAAACCTTTCTTGGACAGATGATAAAGTCTATATGTGGAAATCAGAAATCAGGAGGGCAGAAATATGGTTTTTGGAGAGTGCATTATAGGAATAGGACAACTCAACCAGGTGGAGGAGGTGTTAGGGTTTGAGTTAATTTGACACTTGTCTTGTTTTAGATTACTGACATAAATGAAATACTGCAATAAATAAAATGAAATAAAATCTGAAAATAAAATGTGAAATCATCGTTTCGTTAATAAAACACATACCAGGGTTAATTTACTTTTTTTATTCATTTAAAAAGTTATAAATCCATGTTGTTGTTGTTCTTATGAAAATGTTTATAAACAGCGTCTCCACAACAAACAAATAGTAGATCTAGTGTGTCCTTAATAAAACACATAAACTTCATTCAGGTTCATTAGCTTCATGTCTTTGAGCCAGAATAACCACGTGTACTGAAGCCTCAGAGCAATGCTTTAATTTCCTGTAACACAGAGCAGAGACTTGTTGGGGATCTCTTTGAGGTACTGAGTCAGGTTTTTAATGTACACACTGACACATGAGTTTACAGCAGCTGCTTCTGGCAACGACCTTTGACGTCTAGTCTCATCATTTCCTCTTAGTAACTTTACAGCGAATGCTTTTAATAGATCCTTGGACTACCTCCACACTGATGAAGACATAGTCAGATATTCTGTAGGGTAATGATGTCAAGCCTAAGAGTCAGAAAACACTTCTGAATTTAAATTTTTATTAATTGGATCTGGTTTGTACAGGGTTCAGTGACCAAAAGGTATCTGGTCGTTGACATTGAGGGCCCCATGGACATCTTAAACAGAACTGCTAGCAGGGTGGCTCTAGGGATGTCAGTGTTGGTCAGTTCACCACTTTGGTCCAGACTAAAATATCCCTACAGCTACTGGATGGATTGCCATGAAATTTAATACAGGCAGTAAACTTCTGACTTCTCCTTTGGTACCCCAATGAGATTGACATTTTTTATAAATTTTTATTTGTTATTAGTGAAATATCTCGACAACTATGGGATGGATTGCCAAGACATTTATGGTCCTAGAGAACTTGATCCCTTGATACCTTTTAATTTGTTTAGCACTTTGGTTTTCTTCAGTGTTATGATATTCTTGACCATTAAACATATGCCCATATACTTTACGTGAAGGGAAGTTATTGCTTTCTGCTGTTAATGTTTGTCTGAATATTTAGCATTCAGAGAGTGCTTAGTAATCATCTACTGCAATTGCAGTTTTTTTTATTTTCTAGTAATTCCAGAAGAGACAATATCGATGCTGAAATGTTAAATAAATGGCAAATGTTGACTTGGGTGGAACCAGCTCAGTTATACACAAAAGGAAAGAAATGCTGTAGAGAGCTTGGAAGTTCATTTTTGACATTGGGAACAGTCAAAAACTCTTAACTCAGTGTCCACTTATTAGTTCTTTTCAGAGCTTTCAGCCACATTGCATGGTACTCACCAGTGAATGGAGCCTGCTCAGCTGTGGTAGATATACTGTACTGTACCTCTGTGTATAACCACCTGTTTTCATGTGTCCCAACTTCCATGCTTGGGTCTCTTAGTGGAAGCTGGGTCAGCTACATGGTGTCCTTGACAACTACACCCTCCCAACACCGCCCCTGCAAACAGGAAATATCATGTCGTCATGGAGTCAGTTAGTTAGCTGTGGGCTACAACTTGAGCCCTATTTTCCCTTTCTTTTCATGCAGTATCTTTACCTCACGTCTCTCCCTCCACACCTTGTACAAGGACTCAAATACTTATAGCTGTATTTGTACTCTTGTAGTACAGCTATGTACTACTTCACTATGTACTACTTCACCTGCAACCCTACTGGAAAACAGAAGGCGATGTGAAAGTTAAGCACTCAAACTACAGTACACACCATGACTTATCCATAGCTTTTGATGGGTGTGGAAACATTGCCTCGCCAAACCACTACTTTGAGATCTCTCTGTTTATTAATAAACAGCGATTAACATCTGCCTCCACTGATGCAGCAAGACCGAGCTCTGTGTGCTAGCGAGAAAGATAGGGAAACGGAGATTTACAGCCCACTTGGAGCCCTTAGCAAATTGTCGGCTTTTATCTCAGCTTTTATGACTGATATGAGCACACGCTTCACAGGGACTTAACAGAGTCAGATACATACAAACAAAGATGTGCACACACATCTTTAGATACATGTATACTCCTTCTGTTACATAAATTATACACATACATTAGTGATGCACGGAGTTGAACACATTGTCACGTGGAGACACACTCTTTCTGAGAATAAATAATCGCACCCATGCACACACACATGCACACACACGTGCACAAACACACACCCTGCAAAGGGATTATCCCTGCCAGCGTTTTTGTTGGGGCCTTATCTGGAGTAATGGCGGATCAGAGTCCTGATTCGTTTTCCCCTCTCTCGTCATACTGAGGAGACACTTTGCCTGGGGACACCACATCTTGCATATTAACACCCTCTGATACAAAAAATGCGCCCACAGTGCCATCCTGCATATTTAACAAGCGCACACAAATGCACAGACTCTTATTTGTGTGCATCAGCTCACTTAACACTCCTTTATTCCTGTAATAGAGTCACTGATAACCAAACCATTTACACACACTCTACCGTTTCTTTGTTTTTGAAGCACTGCCGGCGCTACATAATTTGTTTCATCAACATAATGTGAACATGACAAGCACCATCGGTTGATTGTAATGCTAACTGACAGATGAGAAGAGAGCGCTCGATTTTCTTCACCTTAAAAGGGCCCTCTCTCACCTTTTTAATGTCATGTCATATTATCTGATGTCACCAGGGACAGAGCCTTAATAATGGCGATGAATGAACGTGTCAATGGACGGGAACAGGTGTTTGATACTGACATGCAGGCAGAAAGAGGAGTAAGACGGTCAAGCTAAAAGACGGAGATAAAGGCAGTTTGAACGCTTAAACATTATTATTAACCTGCTGGAAAGAACAGATCAGCTGGTAGTTGGGCTTTGGATGCAGTTATACCTTTTTTATTTTCTTTTTTTCTTACAAGTAAAAACCACAATGGCTAAATGTCAAAGCCAGAGCAGAAGTGACTTGCAGTCTTCTAATGTTCACTACGTTCTGGCATTCACATCCTTCGTTAATGAGCATGCATACGTGGGCAGAATTAGTGGAAGACTTGAAAGGAAGCAGCTGCCGTTGCTGCTTCGGCTTTGTGGTGGCATTGTGTTAGGTTTCTCAAGATCAAGCACCTGTGCTGATAACAATGACCCCCACTTTCTTTGCATTTAGTAAAGAGTAACACTCTAATATGTAGGAGTGGGCTTTAAAGCAGTTGTCTTCCACCAGCTGTGACTTTTCCAGGTTATCTCTGTAATTTAATTTGCGCTTTGAGTGGCTTGTTCAGAAAACCTGATTGTTGCCGTGGTAATCTTTGGCATGCTGAGGTACCTTTCTGTGGTCGTTGTCATCATTTACCCTCTGAAGAACACATGACTCATGTGTGTGAGCAGCCGGCCTTCAGTTCATTCTTGTGCCAAGCTTTTCATGCATGGGTAGCTGAGTGAAACATAATGAGTCGCAGCACAGGTTGCTTGACAGAGGATCTGTATTTCAGCTGGTCGGACAGTCTTGCAGCAGTGGTCTCTCCTGTGCTAAACTGCACTAGACTAGTTGTGTTCCTGAGTTTGAAAAGACCCCTTTGAATGTGGAAGTGGCAAACACAAAAGACAGATGGGCAGAGAGAAAGCCCCAAAAAAGGGGAAAGCAGACAGAAAAGATGGCGGGCATGCAGAGGGGCAGCAGGTGTTTTGGGGTGTGTGTGTGTGTGTGTGTGTGTGTGTGTGTGTGTGTGTGTTTTAGGCCTGAAGGTATGACGACAGAGAGGTGCTCACACAGGTGTCTATCAGTGACACCACACTGAGCTCAGATCAGAAGTGCTAAGTGAGAGGAATTTGGTGAGGGGCTCCGCTCACAACATGTGTCTGTGTGTATGCACGTGTGTGTGTGCGTGTGTGTGTGTGTGCATGAGCCCGCCTGTTTGTGTCTGTCAACGACTGAATGACTGAGTGCAGCAACAGCTGTGACAGACTGCTTGATCACGGATTCACCGACATTTGACACACATGAGCAGACACACACACACACACACACACACACACACACACAGACACACACGTTTTAGTCAGTCCTGTAGCTGCAGCAAAACAGCAGAAGCTCTTCTAAAGCTGTGCAGTTGCTCTGATACAGCTTTGTATAGCTTAGCTTTGTATTCATACGTGCTTTTTGTATTCTACTAATATGTTAGATGTAAGGAGGACTTTGTTATAGAGGACACTGCCAATGTTTTTAATGAATCTAATCAAGGAGTTCTTTCAAAAGAGGTGTTGGGAAATATCCATTTTGATGAGGAGGAGAAATCTCTTTTGATTTGAGTCTTCGATTTCACAAACTTTGCATAACCTATCTTTTCTTATGTTTCTTTGCTTTAAAGAATATTCTTTCTTTTCACTCATAAGAACCAGTTGTCAGAGAGGATTACGTTGTTCTGTTTTGTGGATATACAGACTTGTGACAGCTGCATAAATCCAACACCTGGACCTCCTGCTCCTTATTTTCTTTGCGCCTGTTTTGCGGAGTCTCATTAAGAGTTATTAAAAAGATCAATTGCACTCGCCATGCTGGAGCAACTGCCTTGTGTTCGCATTGCCCCTGCCCCTCTCAGGCCTCCGCCAATCAGCAGGAACGTGGATGAGAGAACCATACGTTTTGAGTTAGAGCGCCAGGCCTGTCAGAGTCTCAGACAAGGTGGGATACCTGTTGTGTGTCGTGCTTCCAGTGCACATACAGTACATAAAGATTAATACAGTCAAACACGCAACACATACTATGGTTTTTGTTGGGTTAATGCTTTGAGTTTTGTCTTTCCTTGTTTTTTCTTTGGAGAAAAATGCAGTTGCCAAAATGTGCGTTCAGGTGATATTTGTAGGTTTCTGTCACTTTAAAAAACAGCATATTACAAACTGCTTCGACTGTTTTAAGTATGAAGGCCTTCCTCGGAGTGTCTTCCAGGTTTATTTTCTGGGCTCAGGTGTTAAGTGGATCAAATACTCTACAAGTGGCTGGGTTACAGTTGAGGCTCAGCCAGCCCGGGCACTGCACACTTTGCCTTGAGAGCAGCAACTCAGAAACCTGTCGACTGTAGCAGCATGAGCCTTGAACCAAAGTAGCTGGACTGAGAGCAGTTTGGACCGATTTAGGAAAGGCCAGAATCTGAGAACTCCAAGAGACTTCCAGGGAAGTCTAAAGTTTAATCATATGGATTGTGCCAAAACCTAAAAATAAGATTTAAGGTTATTTTCATTAAAATATATATATATAGCTGACATTAAACTTGAAACTCTTTTGTTATTTACAGTGTATCGAAACAGGTGCTTGTTGAACAGGATTTTGATTGTTACAAATGTGGACTGTGGCATGTTTTTACAGAGACACGTTGGGCAAATTACAGTTAGTGAGGATAATTGGATGAATTGGCATAATGGCAGAATCTTAACCAAGATAAGCAGAGACTTAGTCTGTCCCCCTTCTTTTTAAGGGTGGTCACACTCTTCTGAACTGTCTCTCCCCCTGTGTGTGCGCTAGTAATTTACAGTAATGTTTCTTTTCATTCAGCTGTCCAGAGGGATCGGGTTCCTAGCGGTTACAACATGGACACAAATAGAAAACTGTGTAAGTGAGCAAGCAGGGAGAGAGAGATGAGGACCACAGGTTAGAGATAGAAGCAATGAGCACAAAGTACAGGAAGCTCTGTACTACAGTATGAAACAGAACAGAGACACTGGCAAAAACTCCAATACAGAAACAAGCAGCTAATGAAGCACATTTTACTAGATGGAAACTGAAGAAAAACAGCAGCCACAGTGAGATGTAGGGCAGATTTACAACTTGAAATAATTAGTAGCTTTGAAAACAATGGGTCCTTAATTTCAGACAGAGGTAGACAAACGTAGCTTCTCAGGTTGATATTGCTGGCAGAACGTATCTTATCAGCTGTAGCTACTAAGCTAATTAAGCTAACATTAATTAATTAATTAATATTTTCTATCTCGCTCATTGTAAAAGTAAGTAACTATGTACTCGATGGCTACATCTTGTACATGATGTGATGCTAAATGACTGAGGCATGTCCCAGGCCAAAAGTCAGCATGCTCACAGCTGATGATCCAGAGAAGACGTGGGAGTAAAGAAACAGCATTGTTTTTGTACTACAGTGTAGAACTAGTAAGTCTTAGTGTTAAAAGGAGAAATGTAAGATCAGACTGTTTCATTCTACCAAAACTCTGTTTTGCTGGCTAGTTGTTGGTTTAGCTGGCATATATAAGCAAGATTTATGCTTCATTGGTTTAATTTTCAAACAGTACGTTTCCCGTTTAATGTTCATAATGAGGAAAGCCTTTTAGGAGGGGTACTAATGTGTTAATACTATCTCAGATAACAAAATTATGTTACGGGACAGAGGCGCTAATGTCAGCCTATGCTCTAACCAGTAGCGTCCATAGACTGTATGGTAGAGTTCAAGACTGGCTCTGGAAATGCTTGTTGTTAACAGGTATGTTTTTTCTTTGTGGAACATGTAACCCCAATATATAACGCTAATGGGATATGAAATGGCCCTGGCCCTCGAAGTAATGCTTGCTTTCTTACTGTAAGGAAGTTCTTGTTGTTGTTTTTTTTGTTGTGGTAAATAAAGAAACCACCGTCCAAATTCTTCATATGTGGAATCTCGCTCTTACAGAAATACAAAGCTTGACAGGCCTGCTGTGGCGAGGCTATGATAAGACGCGTTTTGGGGGAGAGGGCTCAGTTTGTAACTTTCTATGTCTGTAATATTTTTTAATGATTAAACTGTTGTGATACAAAATAAGTTATATTTTCATTTAGAGAGAAGAGCACCTGCAGTTTGGCCACATGTCATTTTGCCTAAGAAGCCCTGTTTCAAGTTGCTTTGAAATCTCACAATTGACAAATGTGTATTGTCATTCAGCATGATTTGACTTGCCTTTGCGGTAGTATTTGTAGTTGTGAAGTTAGAGTTTGCATACTTTTTCACAATGTGCTTCTGTGCAAGCAATCCAGGATTCCTCTTAAATGTAGCGTGTACTTAGTAGACTTATGGTTTTGTATGATTATTATGTAATGTAGTGGCATTTGAGGAATGAGCACACTTTCCCAGAATAGAATCTGTATCAGCACATTGCATCACTTGCCTGTCATCTCTTTGCACAGATCATCTGACTCAAAAAACAAGTGTTTGTTTGTGTATGTGTGTGTGTGTGTGTTAGCGTGCATAGTGTACGTGGGCATGTTTCTCAATTGTGTATCTGTATATACACTAAGTCGAGGTATTAAAATACATATTTCTTTGTGCACTCCTGTGTATGTTTGCAAGTATTATGCATGCTTGCAGTGGGTATCTGTGTTAGTGTTTGTTTCGTTAGTCTTCCTGTGTTTGCCTGCAGGAGCCAGTTAAATCTTTCTTGCTGCCAAGGGGAGAAACTGCACCATCCTGCGTCAGCATCGTCCTCATCACAGAAATCAAAGGAAAATGAATGTTTTTATCTCAGGCTACTGTAGTAAACACAGAGGGACTGTCTGCCGATTCTGCCTGCAATAGGCCTCAGTGACAGAGCCTGCTCTCATTATCACCAGCTTGGGATACAAGGAAATGTAGGCAGTGCTGAAACACCAGAACACACAGACCTTTTTTACTGTGTAGAAGAACAAGAATGTAGAGTTTAAATGACAAAGAGGAACAAGAGGGGCAAGAGGCGCCAACAGAGACCAACAGTAAAGAAGAAAGTCATGTTTTGTTATATGAGGAATAATGTCTCTTTGTGTAGAGATGGAAAGAGGACCAGGGATGTGGACCACAGGATGAAAGAAGTAGATGAGGCTCAGGAGAAGGAGTTTGGGATACATTATCAGGCAGGTTTTTGGCAAAATAATAGTGCCAAACTGAGACAGTGTATTCACAGTATGATCCGTTTAATGTAATTCTAACTCTGAATCACTGGGCCGTCAGCTCACATTCACATTTAATAATTAAGAAATGATATTAGGCTACTTAGCTTAAAATGAATAGTTAGTAACAGACTTGTTAATACCTAAACAAGACTTGTGTGTGACAAGAGTCTATAATCAATATTCTTCTAAATGCCTAAATGTAATGTAATGTTGGGCAATGGTACAAGGCTTGCATGTAATGTGAAAAAGGTCGTTCGGGGCACACAAACCCACAGAGACCACATAACCCAACTCTGATGTTCCCCTCTGCTCTACAGGGCTTTATATTGTCTTTCAGTTCACTCTAACCTCTTTTCATCAGTGTTTTTGGCTGCAGAAGGCAGCTGGTTTTAGCTTATAAAACAAAACAAGCTGCAGGCAAATTTATCATCTGAAAACTGAACATAGTGGACCATTTAGCAGCTCAAAGATCAGATGTTTCCCTCCGGAGTTGATGGAAACCAAAACAGAGCTAAAAGGAGAGTGATTATTGGACTTACATTCAGCAGGTGACCATAAACCGTGGTCACCTTGCGTTGTTGTGTTTACGGACCACAGAGAAACACTGCTTGAAAATATTGTAATTTCTGTATGTGTTTTATATGTTGTGCAACTTGTTATTTATTAATTGAAATGTATTAATGTTATAGTGTGGCTTTGAAAAAACCATATCCTTTGAGATGTACTTAAGTGAGGCTCATTTATGAACTTATTAAAAGAGTTTGGGCACTTTTCTGGCCTGTACAGTACCTGTACAAACCATCCGGTGAAATGTTAGTTTGTTGGTTTTATGAACTCAACTTGACTCGTGATCAAGTGACCCCATGTGGGGTCTCAGCCCACAGTGTGGGAACGCTGTGCTGAGGAAAGCTGAGCTACAGTTTGAATGCCACCGGGGTGATTGACTTCAGCCCAGAAGGGGCAGCAGTAAATTTTGACTTTATGGATTTGTCCTTTCACATTAGCTCTCATCAGACAGAATGACCTAGCAGTGAGGTTTTTCTTCTTGATGGTTGAGAGAGAGAAGTGTACAATTCTCAGTTCCTCAATTTCTCACTTCCTCAAGAATTGTAAAAAAAGTTTTTATTTTGAATAATGTATGTATTGTATTTGGGTTGTGTTCTATGTTTTCTTATGGACTCTGAGTCTGACAATAAAAGTCAAACTGAACTGAACCGTACATCTAACTCTGCTTGTATAGGAAATTAAGAACTGTTACATAATTAATGGACATTACCAGGTAAAAACGTACACATTAACAGTTTCCACTCAAGGCAAGGTCATCAGATTCTATCTGAGAGTACTATCTTATCACTCTCTTATTACTGGTAGCTGCCAAAACATACTGTGCAACACCTCAGCCACGACGCTGCAGTGCTTGTGAGCTAATATTTCAACTGCGGACAGTCTAGGTGTGTGAAATTTCTACCAAAAATGTTTCCAGATAACATGTTTTGTCACACTTTAATGCTGCCTGCATGACTTAGATATAGATTAGCTGCTGGTATGCAGAAGATCAGTTCAGTGTATTTACAAAACAGTAAAAATACAGGTACAATCACATAAGACATCATTGAAGTGTGTGGAATGGTGCACCCTGATATGCTATCCGTCTAGTCTGACAGCTTTTCTGACTACATGAACACAACAAATACCAGTCACCTTCATGAGTTAAATGGTAGTTCTGTGCTGAACCTTGTTGCTTTCTGAGGCTCCTTCATTAAAAGAAACTATGCATGTAGATTGCTTTCCTTTCTCACTCTGTGTCACTTCCTACATCTCTGTGGTGATGAGATGTGATAAATGCAGCAGTAACACATATTTAACCAAAACCTTGAAACAGGAAACTGTTGATGTGTCTGTTTCTGTGTGTGAATGTGTGTTTCCCTTCCTTTTGTAGTGTGTAACATAACCTTTGAATGTCTTCTGAGAGACAAAGACAATTTTGATCAGCAGCAGCTAACCGGGTAGATAAAAACCTCTGTAGAGCAGAAGTAACAGTACACCATTATTACTTACACGAATTGCTTTTGCATTCATAGACAGAAAGGCTTTTTATTTAATGTTTTTTTCTAACTTGAGTAATGTCGCTACCTTTGTGGCTTTCTGTGGCTGGGAACTGAGGCAGAGGAGACGTGTTGACGGTTTGGCAATGCTCTCCATTCATTCTTCAGTGACCAACTTTTGTTTTCTTCTTCTTTTTCTCTGTTTCTTTCTCTGTGTTCAGTACTCCAGCTGAAGCTACAGCAGAGAAGGTCCAGAGAAGAGCTAGTCAACCAGGGGATCATGCCGCGTGAGTAGACAGCACTTTATTAAATTTTGTATTTCAAAGAAAAATGTAGGTCCATGCTCTTGTAAACGTCATTGTTTGGGCCACAAAAACTATAAATTGCTCACAATGTTAGCCTTTCATGGCTAATGCAACCTTTAAAAATCACTTTTTAATGTATATTAATTAGTGAACCGCAACCGTTCATTCATGGGTCATGTAAAATATATAACATACTGGATAAGCCTGTCTGTAAACATTACCATAAATCTGACTTGGGATGTGTCGTTTATGGATTAAAATGGTTTACTCCATGTTAAATGATTTATAGCATTATGCAGCACCAGGCTGAATCAATGTATGGAAATTACAGTTGTTCAGCACATTCATTTCATATATTAAAAGAAGTTAAAGTTGGCTTTTCGAGCCTGTTTCAGGTGCCGGTATGATAAGGATATTCAGTTTACTGGGACAAAGAAAACCGTCAAGTCTCCATGTTTAAGAATGTTGAACACGAGAATAAGAAACAGTAGTATCAATAGTTGCAGATTCATTTGATGTAATTGATTAGAATAGAATTCAACTTTATTTTTTTCCAGTTTTACACATAGCTAATGATGGTAGTCTGAATTTATTAAAGCAATGTTATACAAGTCAACATTCTCCAAAATGAGAATGAAGTTGAATCAACACCTCTATGAACAGTTTCAACAAAAACTGAACATGTAACCTTCCTGAAGGGAGGATTTATTGCGTCATTGTGTTAAACTGCATTACTTTTAGCTTGGTGTACAGTTAAAAAAAAAACTAGTGACTATATTTTTTTCATAAAGTTTTTCATTCAGTCTGTGAGAAGCTGTGGCGTCACTTCAGTTTTAGCCTCATTACTTACCACACAGCATTTCTCTGAATTGATTTGGACTTGGACTGTGGTTTGAGACGCTGCCATCATCTCCTGACAGACAGCAGTTTCAGTCTGCAAAGTAAACTAAGGTCATACATCAACTGCCGTCACGAACATCCGTTTGCTGCCTTTTATCTGCTTTTTATCTGCTTTTTATCTGATGAAGAGATTTCCCCCGTGCACCCTCAAACTCAAATTACAGCTTGTTAGTGGTGCTTATATGCTTCTGTAACACACTTCTGAAGTCTTAAGTGCACTGTTAAAAAACTGTAAACTACATTAGAAGCAGATGTAGACAGCATACCCTTATCCTACTGTGCAGTATTAATGGCGGTATGTTCTGATGTTAATGATCACTAGGAGCATACATTTATAAGAGAATTACCGAAATGACCTACATATCACTGCTATTAATCTCATTTTGTTTTGTGCTCGAGGGAGCTCACTTAAGTAACCTAGTACAGCTTATTTTTCACATTTCTTCAAGTTCATACTCTGCCTTTGACAGTTGCTGTCATAATAGTCCCACATTTTCATGCAGTAGGTGTCTCTGGCTGTGTGGCTTATCTGCTTGCAGTTCCTATTATCTATTCATGTGGTAGATGCTTGAATTAGCTTCCTGAAAAACTATTTACGTGGACTATTTTATGCGTTCACCTTGCTATTGCCGGAATATATTCTGTTCTGCAGCACAAACACACACACACACACACACACACACAAACATACACTATATGCCCTTTACTATTTAATAGTTGTTACAATACAATAACCAGTTCTTATCTTTGTAGACAGGCAAGATTAATAATGACCATGGCTCAGACCTCATCTGGTGGAGAGCTACTTTAAAATGGAAAGCTGCAAATTGAAATGTACCATTGTGGTCAATGAGGTGACAAAAGCACTATTGTGTTTCTTATTGTGTGTGTAGCCAGCATATACTGAACACGTGGCTGTAAGGGAGACAGAGTCCAGCTCTGATCAGGCCGATTGTGACCAGAGGAGTTAGCGCTATTAGCTCTTGTGTGTCTTCCCCTCTGATTGGCTGGGATGAAGATGAAGATAGACATAAACTATCTAAATGTTTTGGGCTAAATGGGCTTGTCGTTTGGTTAGGTGCTGGTTTCGTCCCTGTGTCATTTGTCCTGCAGTGTTTAGGGGAATTACAGTATGTTTCTTTTAGCTCGGGCAGAAACCAATAAGCCCTGCTGTTAGCATTTATAATTTGAACAGAGCAAAGATGTTAATGTAGCAACAGAGGAGACACTACGGGGCAAAAGAAAGTCTGTCAGGTAAAGGCTTTATTTGATAGATGAAGAAAGGGCTGCAGCTGTTGGACCCTGTAATACGATGGCTGTTGCGAGGTTCTCAGTGACCACAGGTTTGAATGCTTCTTGACTACATTTCAGTTATAAGTTAGAAATAGTTAAGTTCCTGTATGGGTTTTAATGTGGTAATGTCAGAGTGAGGACGTAGCAGAACAATTACCCGCTGACATTTCAGCTACCTTCGTCTGTCACATGACCTTTATCATAATTGTCCCTGTAGTCTAACGCAGGCAGAAGGCAGTTGGAGCAGCAACAACCCACACTGTAGAAGGGCAGTGATCACCAGTGGAGCACAACATCTCTACACCTTCCACATTTTTATTGCTGCTTTCCCCTCTGACTCATCTCATCCTCCAATTTGTCTTTCCTCCTGTTTTCCTTCATCAGTCTGAGCTTCAAGCCCTCTCTCTTTTCCTATTCCTCCTCTCATTGACAGTCCACACATCTTACCCTTTTTCTCTACATTGGATTATCTTTTCATTGTCTACTCACTCATTTCCCTCCTGGTTGCCCTTTTTTCTGCTGACCCTTCTTAACAGAATGCTACCAAACACCCTCATCTCTCAGTCAAGTACTTTTTTATTTTTATAGCCCAATATAACGAATCACAAATTTGCCTCAAGGGGCTTTTAGAGGCTTTCAGTTCCTGCCTTCGTTCCATTTCATAAAACAGCAGATTAGACCTCAGAGCAAGCCTTCCTCTCTAGTTCCAGGTCGATTCTTTCACAAACAGCCACTTGATCACTCTTAGCAATGGTGGTGGATCCCTCTCCCGCTGCATGACTCACTGTCAACTTCTCCCCTGTCCATTCTCCCACACTGTTTGAGGGGCATTTGTTTATTTACTTCACCTACCTTGTAGTTGTTGTTTGGTTTTTTCATAATAATGATTTGTAATGAACATTGCCTGATTCTAATCATTGTCGCCTATTGATCAGATCGGCCGCTCTAAAATTCAGCTATTAGCTTGACCTATTGCATGCTCTATTGACCTATCAGTAAATTAAGCTAATAGAAAAAAATAG
Source organism: Nannoperca australis (assembly GCA_036023655.1). Classification (NCBI taxonomy): domain Eukaryota; kingdom Metazoa; phylum Chordata; class Actinopteri; order Centrarchiformes; family Percichthyidae; genus Nannoperca; species Nannoperca australis. The sequence goes on from JAVQJD010002321.1 coordinate 23,163, forward strand.
AGGACAACAGCAAGCAAAGCCATGTTAATTGGACCATCACTTCCCCGAAGTGTCTGACAAACAGTGTGTGGAAGCACTTTGGGTTCTACACCGTCAGTGTATGCAAAATTACCAACAACATGGTAGTTTGAGGACTCTCCTGCCAGCCCACCCAAATGATACATGAGTTGCGAACTCATAAAGAGTTTGACTTTTTGCGAAAAGTGACAGCCCTATAGGTGTGTGTGTGTGTGTGTGTGTGTGTGTGTGTGTGTGTGTGTCTGTGAGCTGCATGTTTGGTTGCTTGAGACCATGGTGTAGGGTGTGTTCATTAGACACAGTCCTATAATAAGCCCTCAGTGTGATACCCTACCTAGCACGTTATTTATAGACTTCTCAGATGTGTAAAAATGTTTCTAACTTTGTGCTCATCTACACATGGTTATCAGGTTAGCTGAACTAAACCTTAACGCACTGGTGAAGCCTTTTCCAAAGATTTAGGTGGCAAGAGCAATATAGAGAGCATTGTATGATGATTGGTAAATGTGCCCCAGCTGCTGTCGCAATTGGATTGAAACTTTTTGGCTTTACAGATGCTATTGTGCCGTAGAAGATGTAGGAACTGGATTTACACTTACTGGTGAAGGTGGAGGAGCAGCTCTCACAAAGTTCTCACGTCTGAAATGGCTTCAACATTTGTACTGGCACTTGACATGTTTGTTAAACGCAGTGATATTTTATTCATTTTGTGGCTATTGAAGCTATTTCACGAGGATGACATTTATATCACACAGTCTGAACGATTGACCTGTAGGACAGTAAAGTGATATACAGAGAAGGGTTTCTCAAGCACAAGCCAGTGGGTTAACAGACACAAGAAAAAAACAAGGCGCTAGTGAGCAGCAGACTAAACATAAAAAGACAGCCACTGCCAGAGGAAGCAGTGCAGCTTGATGTTGTCGAAGTTTAAAGACTCGGATTGCTGGTTATCTTTAGCGGGGTGGCAAGAAACCTTGATGCAGCCACTCATGCACATAATGGGGTCTTTTCTCTCTGACCTCATCCCACCACTCTCTATTTCCTCCTCCTCATTTGCCCTCCTGTCTGTTGATCCATTTTTCTTCCAGCTGCCTCTCTCCATTTATCTCCCCTCCCCGTCTTCCATCCATCTGTTTTCTGATTCTCCATCTTCTTCCTATCTATTTCCATCCCTTTCGCTTCCAAAACCTTATTTTATGCTCATCCATCCATCCTTGCCTCCATCCCACCGCTCGTTTCCCATCTAGCTGACTGACAGGCAGGTTCATACACCCTCAAGGAGGCCACATAAACCCCTTGTGGATGGGTGAGAGGTCTGAGAGGGTTGATGTCCTCAGGGTGTGCAAGAGTGAGTGCGTACCAGCAGTGTGACAGTGCTCAGCGACGTGAACTGAGGCTTGTGCAGGTACCAGCAGTCTTTCCCCAGGGTTGCTAATGTAGTCACACTGCTTGTGTGTGTGTGTGTGTGTGTACAGTGCAGTCAGAAAGTATTAGTACAGCAACACATTTTCTGTTGTGTTAGCTCCGGCACATTAGATTTGAAATGAAATGAAGCTGTTAGTATGAAATGAAAGTGCTGACTCTCAGCTTTAATTTGAGGGTGTTGACTTCCATACATGTGGTTTCCTCCCTGGTCAGACACGTACTGCAGCTATCTCCACCTCTTAATTGTGTTTCTGGTTTGTTAGTCCCTCAGCAATTAAAGCATGTGCCCAGGTGAGTTGACATTCTGCGACTGACTTGGCCAGTGAGGAATAACCCGCTGTTTGGACGTTCAAAACGTCTTGGTTGCCCTATCTTTACGTTTGAGATGCCAACAAGGCAGTTCTATTGTCCTAAAGTTGTGGAACTGTTTATACAAAGGGCTACGAATTAAACACTGTTCTCCCAATATGGACGCAGACGCCCACATTAACCTCTTAGTCATTGGTTCATGTCAATTCCAGTGTGCTGGAGAGCCAAAACAATATAAAATAATTTCACTGTACGCAGCAGTGTGCACATTGAGCATGTGTGTTTGTGTAGCACTCTGAAGGACCGAACTTGCTTTAGTTGTCTGGCACACATGTCGTTTTATCTGCATGCATGCATGTGCTACAAGATAATATTATATGCAAAACATTTTGTGCCTTAATAATATACATCCCTCAACACAAGGATGGTTTCAATGTACACTGTGTGTTATTATTTGAACTACATCACATATAGCAGGCTTCACAAGTGCTACTTTCGTGAGCATATGGGATATTTTTGCTGCAGTTTTTGGATGAATAGCATTCAAAGAAAGAACAAAAGCAAGGACAAAGGCAATTCCGTCCACTTAATATGTCTAGTTTGATTGTATGTTGGTGGCTTGATTTATTCCTTACAGCCAGTAAGTGCTTGCACCCCCTCACCTAAACAGTCCACTCTTAAATCCAACCACTAAAAGTAGTGAAAATGTCAACAAATTTGTGTTTACACCAACAATGTATCTTTAATAACATTTTACTTATTCAACGCTGCATCTTATCTGTCCTATCTTAAAGCCTCTTCCTCATTCACAGGGGCTTGTGATTGGTCAACAAATAAACATTTGCCAGTTATAAAAAGTTTACAGCTCTGCAGTGTACTGTTTCTGTACCTCATTGAGCAGTTAAAATGTAGTGACCTGTACGGCCTTCACACTGACCACTGGTTTCTCCTCCAAAGAAAATGGATGATGGTTTGATTTGTGAATGATTTTCTCCATCATGCTCAGTTTTGTGTACATTGCTCCTCAATTACCTGCCTGCATATGTGTTCTTACATGCAATATAACTTTCTTTAATAGTTTAAGGTTTAGATTCTTTTTTTTATAAGCAGAAACATGAAGCCTGAACTGATATGCTGCATTTAACTCAGCATTTTGGTGTCATCACCACCCTTTAGGCTTTTAGGTTTCTAGCACTAATCCCTGGGTCTTTGCATAATCATAGACCTACAGCAAGTCTTGCTTTAGTCATTTGTGAATGTTGAACAGATTTTATAAATTCCACTGCTGTAAAGAGGCTCATTGGACTGGAACCCTCAGACTACATCCCATTACATTTTTCCATATACCTTGAGATGTTGGGCCTTTTTATAGAGCCTTTTAATGTGACCACTGCACAGGCTATTATGCTTTTTGTTCAGTCATGGCTTATAAACATGCAAGTCTGTACAGTGACAGCCGGCTTTTACTACACTGGCATGGCGCTCCAAATGTGAGAAAGGAACAGCTTTGGTAATATAAGAGAAATAATCCTCACCATCAGTTAAACTATTCAAACTGAACTGGAACTGAACTGAAGGAGCAAATAGCCATTCAAAGCCATTTTGCTCTCCATTTCCCCTCAGTGGTATGCATGTACATACTGCGATGTTAATGTTCTCTCTCTCTCTCTCTCTCTCTCTCTCTCTTTCCACTTTGGCTCTGCTCTCATTCTTTATTCTTCAAGCACTAAAAAGTTCAGCTGCCTTTCACGAACACAGACGAAGCTTGGAACGAGCACGGGTGAGTACAACGTCCTCGAATCAGTCACTGGAGTCAAAACTGGCCCTTTCCAAGTAGACGTTCACTCTCTCTTTGTAGGCTACGTAACATGTGACGTCATCACAGCAGCTCTTGAATAATCATATAATTTCAGCCAAAAACCAATTGCGTATTCAGAGATGTTGAAAATGACAAGTAAGAGCTGAAATAAGGCCATCTGCACAGAGAAGGAATTTTCTTATTACATTGTAATAATGTAATTGGTTCCCAACCAGGGGTACGTTGGGGGTACTGTTGTGGATATTGTCTTTGAACACTTAGCACACATGAAATAATACACAAGACGCTTACAGGTTGACGGAAAAATATATATTGTATACAATATAGGAGATCATACTTTCACACAGAAGTCAGGGGAAGGTGTCTCTTCGAAGGAAGTACAGGCCTACAGTTCATTTTCATAGTAGTTCTAGAATAACGAAGCAACACGCAATTGGTTATTTGCCCAAAGTTAAACAACATTCAACCATTTAACAAAAGCCACGAAGAAGGCATGATCTTGTTCATATGCTGATGTAATCTATTCTAGGATAAATTGAAAAAAAGGAGTATTTGAGTTCATCTAACCGGTCAGTGGGGGTAAATCATCACAGTTGATGATGACTGCACAAGAAAAAAACTATGAACTTAAGATGTTATGGGCAGATGAAATGTGGGGTATAAATTATATATAAATTCAAAAGTGAGTGATTGTCTCAAATCATTTGACTCTTTTTCTTCAGACTGAGGACTATCTCAAGAGGAAGATCAGGAGTCGACCGGAGCGATCTGAGCTGATCAGGATGCACATCCTGGAGGGTGAGTGCCACATGAAGCCTCCTGTCTGGCAGAGGCTGGGCAAGTCTGACAATGACCGTCTAAGGATCGTGGCACACTGGCACAAACTTTACACCGTCTGGTTTCTGTGTGCTTCCAGAGACCTCAGCAGAGCCGTCGCTTCAGGCCAAGCAGCTGCAGCTGAAGAGAGCTCGGCTTGCCGATGATTTGAACGACAAGATCTCCCACCGGCCTGGGCCCATGGAGCTGATCCACAAAAACATCCTACCTGTTCACAACAGCATTAAACAGGCCATCATAGGTAAGCCAGGCCAGGTTTCACATGGACTCCACTTGACATTTACACTCCCACAGTGTGTCTAAGGCTCCATTTGTTTTTGATATAACAGGTCATCACATAAACTTCATACATCCTATCCTTCTCTTGTAAGAGGCCTCTTATTAAATAAATAAATAAAAAAAGTTAAACTAAACTAAATAAATACTAAAAACCTGCCATTTGATGTTGACATTAAATCAAACAGTGCTGGAAGTTCATCAGGAGGCCACAAAACACAACTTAAATTGAATACTAATGTTTTCCTGTATAGAGTGTGTACCACGTTACCTCACAGGTTAGCTTTACAGTAGCTCTACACATGTCTTGTTTTGTTGTTTTCCAAGAAATACTGCATATTCCTTTTGAATAAAATATGCCCTGCGAATATGTGGAGGAGTGAGGCGTAAAATTTAAAAGTGTGATATATCACAACACACCCACGCTTTGAAGCTCCTGACAGTATGTCCCCTCTGGCCCTCCTCCTCCAGCTATCATAAACATACTGATGCACCATCTCAGATGCCTCAGCTGTGCTCGCCACACACACACACACACACACACACACACCCACACAGATGCCTGGTGCCACACACTTGAAACAGAAGCACACATGCACATTCACATCCAATATGTACACAAGAACCACGTTACACACACAGAGTCCCCCACCTGAGAATTCATGCATCAGACAGCCACTGCTGTGTGTGTAGACACATTAAACTAGGATAGTAAATCATGCATGCCCTTGACAGACAGGATGTGAAGACATCGCTTCCTTCTCTGCTTTAGATGGCCACACTGTCTTTTAATAAAACCCATTATCTTTCATTAGGAGAATTACATACTAATTGAAGAGTTAGTGCTCTTTATGAATGCATGTGATTTCACTCAGTTGCAATTTGGGCATTGTGACAGATATAATGACCCCAATTTCACCCTTTTCCATTACAACAATTAAAGAAACGAAGGAGCAGTGCTATCTAACTTTTGTTGTATCTTCAGCCCAGTGTCGGTGCTGACAGATATTAGACGATGAGATCAGAGAGTGTGGGTCCAGCTGCCTGATTGATGTGTGGAGGGAGGAGATGTGTGATGTGCTGAGATTCAATAACGTACAGTGTCAGTGGATTATCCATCTCTGTCACTGCCGAACAATAAACACAATTGCATTGCCACCACTTACTGTAGGAGCGGTGGGAACACAAGCGTTACACAGAGTTGACATGCAAAGATACAAAAACACAGAGCGCGCGACACACAGACACACACTGGCACAGCTCAGCAGTAGGGAAGTCATCACATTATTAGATCAGAGGGTATTAAATCAGCCCCATGTTGTCTTTTCATCATCGCCTGCTGATGGTGAATTAATGACCAGCGGTTTATTTTACATAGCTGTCTGCTCCAGCCCACAGCCACTCCTGTAATTAAATAACACACATCCACAAGAAAAAGAAACATGTCTATCCCAGTCCAGGGGATCTACGCAGGTAACTCTATTCTTTAAATCCCTGTAAAGACTCAAAAGTCTGCCTAATAATGAAATGATTATATGATATCCCTGAGGGGAAAATTAGCAGGAGGACCACGGCATGGATTCATTCCTGTGCTGGAGGACGTCTCAACCCGATGTGGAGACATTTGTCCTTTGGTTGACAAGTTTTTATGTAGTTGGTTTTTACATACTTTCCGAGATTGATGTGTCCATTTTTATATTATTCAGCTATGTTTTGCCTGGAAAACATTTTGTAAGGAAAATATGATTAGTTGCACAGAAGGCTGGCATAAACAGAAGGAGCCTCCACATAAACAGTTAATGCATTCATAGCATAAATTACGCAACTGATCCTCCAAAATCCTCTGCATAACGTCATTCCTTAGAGAGATGCCATCTGTCACATAAAAACCAACATGAATGAAGTGGCTGCAGTAAAAGTGAACATAGATGAATAAAAAACTACCACTGGGGTAAAGCTTGGCTGGTCGTGGCCACATCATACACAAAAGATTTGTTTAGAAGGAAATGTCATCCAAAAGTGGCTTTCATGTGCACGATGCGGAGGCAGACAGCTATTTTGGTTACTCTGCGACAGCCGTCACATAATTGCACTTGTGGAGCAGACATTGGAAAATAAGCACCTGTAATCATTTTGGCGGATGCTCACGGTGTTAGTTCATTGGCACAGTGCAGTATATTTGGATGATAGGAGGGAGGAATCCACCGGCTCAACACCTGTAAACGCCTCATTGTAGGGATTTACGCAAGCAAGACAGGCAGGTAAGGAGGAAAAAATAGGGAAAACCAAGTGCCCTTTTTTAAGTTGCATTTATTTTCATCTGGCTAGATATCAATTTTTTCTCCTCTCCTCTCCATCTCAGAGACGCAGTTTCCAAAGGCTTCGGGTGATAACTCATCATGTGATGAGGACAGCAGTTACAGTCTGTCCCCAGAACAGCCAGTAAGCCAGGAGTCTCCTCTGGGTCTGCTGCCTCTGTCCTCTCCACCAGAGACACTGGCTGGGAGCAGCGTCCCATCTCCTACACAGGTAGGAGGTCTCTCTGGATAGAGGCTGACACAGTGTCACCTAATGTTGCGTGGCATGGATGCAAGATTGTAAAGAGATTGAAAACAAAGTCAATTCCATTACAATAGCAAACTCTTTTTTTGATACTGATCTCCTAGGTTGGTTTTAAAGAATTGGGACCTAGATACATACTAAGCCCTACATTTTTCAGTTGAAAAACCTACTTGTCAGTGCTCTCTGAATTTATCTGAAATACAATATGTAAAGGTGACACTCTTTCTAAATTACCTCAAACCTTGTTTGGCATTTCTGTCCTGCAATTTCTTCGGCTGACAAATACACCAATACCAATATATTTGCAATAATTGCAATAATAATTTTTGCAAGCCTAGCACGTATATGCCTAGTAAGGCTATGGTGTAACCATAAACTAAGTTTTCATCTAAATCAATCAGGTCCCTCCTTCTGCTCCTCCTCTCCCACCAATCTCTGGATCCGCCCTCTCACTGAAGCTGACCAATGGGACGGCAGCACCATTTTCCCAGAGGACAGGTGCGACCATACAGATCAAGGTAAGAGATATCTGTCAAGGCCAACCAAACAATAAAGGTTTTAAAGTATTTTACAATGTGTGAAAGAAGATGTGTGAGTGTGCTCAAGTTTGCTAGTGTTATCACACATATTTGATCCTCTATGGATCAAATATGTGTAATGAGACAGGGCTCACTTGTAGTGATAAACAGGACCTTTAACATGGGCATCTGATATGGAACATGAACAGAAAACTATCACTGTAGATGGCACTAGTTTTACTACCGAACACCTTAGAAACACCACTGAGGAGGGCTGCTTAAAAATGTAAACAATGCACACAATTTTGCGACAGGACTACCAAGTAAACGCAAAGCAGACGACGAATCAACATCAAACGCCAAGAGCGCGTCAAAGTGCGTCGCTCCTGATGGCTGAAAATAATTTTACCTCCAAAAGGGCGGTGCTGCAAAAAATGTTTGGGAACCACTGGACTAGCTGGTGAACATAGTGGAACAGATATTTCTGTCGGTAGAGACCAAAACAGAGCTACAAGGATTATGAATACTGGACTTATGTTCATCAGGTGGCCAGAAACAGGAGTTCAAATGAATGCTAACGTTGCAGTGCAAGTGTCTGCTGGATGTGTAAAAAGGCAAATGTGTGCCGTATCTGCTTTTTAAGGTGGTAATATGTCAATGTTATGTAAACAGCTTGCCTTCAAGTGGACGAAGAAATTTATGCAGGGTTTACTTTCCTTGTTATTCTGACATCACATTAAAAATATGGTATATTTTTGTATGAGGGTTTACAGTTTACACTTACCAACATCCCTCCTCTTTCTTTCAGTCTCAGCCTAAACCAAACTATGACCGCTCTGCCCAGAAACACAAAAAACCTAAGGACAACAAGCCAAAGGTAGAGTTTTAGTTTGTTTAGTTTTTAGATGTGCAGACAATACTCTTGCTAACACTAGCAGAGGTCGTGAATATTAATGCTATATTTCAATGAACCAGTACATCTAAACCCAGAATGAAGCACATTAGTCACAGAAGCAGCAATATGGTTCTAAAAAGATAATTTGTGATATTGTTACTGTGTTTTGCCCTCTAGATTAAAAAGTTAAAGTATCATCAGTACATCCCTCCTGACCAGAAAGGAGACAAAGAGCCTCTCCCCTATCTGGACTCATCTTATGCCAAAATCCTCCACCAGCAGCAGCTCTTCTTGCAGCTTCAGATTCTCAGTCAGCAGCAACAGCACTACAACTACCACACCATCCTGCCTGCACCACCTAAGTAGGTTTTTTTTGTGGAGGGTCAAGCTTGTAGTGTATAGTAACACTTAGGGAGAAGAGGTGTTTCATTACCCGGGATAGGGGGAGTTTGTCTGGGAGCATGTATCAAGCATCCATTATCTGAAGAAACCAGATTGTCAAAGGAGTCGGGTGATGTTTGCCTCAACTGGAGGGAATTTTGTTGGGAATATGTGTCAGAATTCAAGGTTTCCTTGTATTCAGTTGTCTAAAGCCTGTAGTGATCACTATAATTTTCTTCCCTGTGACTTTCTCTCCAACAGACCTCAGACAGATCAGCAGTCATCTTCCTCCTGCCCCTCCAACTCCATGACCACCTCCTCCCCACCTCGACCTGTCGCCGCCCCTTCAATAGCCCCCTCTAACCAGGGCAGTCACAGCCGCCAGGGCTCTGCTCTTTTAGGTGGGACAAAACCAGCGTCTCTTCCTCCAAACGTTGATGAAATGAAGGTTAGCTGCACAGCAACATACAAATTCAAAAGAAAGCTACATGGTTAGTTCAGGATCACATATTTTGTGTCTCATTCTCACAATGTGAGCAGCACTGGTGATGGTTGGACATCTCGCCGATTATTTCACTATAATACATCAGTCTTAAATCAGTACAATGAAAACCAACAGCTCTCTCTGCTGTCTGCAAGCTGTGAGTCGATGGAGTAAGTGGTGGATAGAAGTTGACACATGTAAAAGATTCTCTGTTAACAAACTTTTGTCACCAAAAAGTGGCCTGCCAACTCTGAGCTGACAAAGAAAGGAACAGTGATGGATTACTCTGTCTTTTTTGTTCTCTGTCTTCTTTTACCTTTGGTCATTGTCAATGGCCTTCTGATATTCATCCTAATCTCTTCGCTTTCGCTCTATCTTCTCCGTCAATCTCAATTTCTCTTTTACTCTGTCTTCTGTCAGGTCGCAGAGCTGAAGTCGGAGTTGAAGCTACGTAGCTTGCCAGTCTCCGGCACCAAAAACGACCTCATTGAGAGGCTGAGGACCTACCAGGAGTTGAATGGAGGCGGTGGCACTACCTCCTCTTCAACAGCAGGGGGTACCACTGGGCCAGGGGCTGAAGCAGCAGGAAAATACTCCAAGACTGCTGCAACCACCACCAATAACAACAACAACAACACATCACAACAACAGTTTCAGTTTCAGTGCCAACAGACATCCTCTCTGAACGGTCAGTCACAAACAGGAAATGTTTGTGGGGTTAATCAATCACCACACCTCACAGAATGATGTATTAAAGTGGGACAATGTAGAAAAGAGTGTAGATGATGTATTATCTTTGTACTTCCTGGCTAATGTCACATCACCCTTTCTTAACCTCTCTGAAGCTGATGCAGGAAGCAGCACCACCCCGACTGCAGCCGCTCCTCAGCAGCTCATGTCCCCCCCAACCTTCTCGCTCACCCCCTCCGACCACTCGCCGGGCAGCATGAGCCCAGAAGAAACTAGGCTTAACAGTGACCCCTTGGGGGAAATGGTCTGAATTTTATTGTTGTTGTTGTTGTTGTGATACATTGATTCAATCTTAGATAACACCAGAGATGTATTGAAACTTGATGCTCATCTTACTTCTTTAACTTACAGCTTAAATCAGATCTTGCATGTTGAACAAGCATCATGATAAAACCATAACATAAAAACTCTTAAACGTACACTTTAATGTACCCTTGTAAAAAAGTTACTTAACTGTACTAAATGATACTGAACGTATACTTCTGTGTGCACTAATGATTATTTTACTTGACATATTAGCACTTAGTGTATTTACAATAAATATTATTAGTACAACTTGATATATACTTAACTAAATTACAAGACAACATTGCATTT
>JAVQJD010002323.1:0-19611 GCA_036023655.1 Nannoperca australis
ACTATAATATAACTATAATATGACTATAATATAACTATTATATAACTATATATAACTATAATATAACTATATATAACTATGATATAATGTCTAAGTATCTACAGGTGAGGCAGACGCACCTGCCGGCTGCTCTGTCTTCACGCAGGCCTTCGATCCTTTTGAAGACTTCCTCATGATGGCAATCAGAGAGCTGCGAGACGCCACAGAGAGACAGACAGTTTCATATATCAGTGTTACACATGATCTCTGCTGCCTGTCTGTCTGCCTGTCTGTCTGTCTATATACCTGTGTGTGTGTGTGTGTGTGTCCCCACCCCCCGTCCTTCCTCACCTGAGGGGGTTGCATCTCGAGGGGGGAGGTGGGGGAGGAGGCGGAGGGGGAGGAGGAGGGGGAGGCGGTGGCTGTGGGGGAGGGGCTGGAGGCGGGGCTTCCCCCGGTTCAGGGGGAGGGGCTCCTGTGCTGGTCGTCATGACGACCTTTAACTGGGTTTCCTGCTGGAGCTCGTGGACTGTGGAGGAAGGACAACAGTTAATACTACATACTACTGTAGTACTACTACACTACTGCTACTAGTAGTACTACTACGTGGTGTGGTGTGGTGTGCGTGTGTGTGTGTGTGAGTGTGTGTGTGGTATGTGTGTGTGTGTGTGTGTGAGTGTGTGTGCATGTGTGTGTGTGTGTGTGTGCGTGCGAGTGTGTGCGTGCCTCCACCTGCACCTCCGCCCACCTCTGTTCTCCAGCTCCTGGTTCTTCCTCTCCGTCTCCTCCAGCCGGCCGTCCGCCTCCTTCTTCTCCACCTCCAGCAGCTCCAGCTGCATCTGCAGAGCCTCCAGCTGCTTCTTCACGCAGCTCTGCTGCAGCTGGGCCTCCAGGCTCTCCACCTTCACACACACACACGCAGGCACGCACGCACACCACACACACACACGCACACACACGCACACACACACACAGGATGAATTACTGTGCATCATGGCTTCACAATTAAGGCTCTGATATCAGAGCTTAGTTTTATTTCAGTGTAGAATTTGCTAATATGTTATCTTCTTTTCAGTGTTTATTGATCGCATCTCAAAAGGCAGTTGGCTGTTTTACAGTTTAGGCCTGAAGGTCACATGACTCCTGTATAACCTCGTTATAACCTTAACGAGGACCTCGTGCAACGACAAACAGAGTCCCCATCAATCATCAAACTGATGAACGGGTTGACAACAGCACATTTACACTGATGACTAGCCGTAGATTTGAATTTACTATTATTGTGATCAGATTTGGTCGGGGGGGGGGGGTTTCACCTTCTGCTGATGCTGCAGACGCTCCTCCTCCAGGGTTTTGGTGACGGCAGCGACGTCCTCCAGAGCTTTCAGGAGCTGAACGCTGGGCTCAGCACTCTGCAGCAGGAGCATGCTCTGCCTGTTGGCCTCCTTCTGCTTCACCAGCATCTGCAGGAGGAGGAGGTGAAGATCCCAGTTAGTCCATCTCTCACACACACACACACACAAACACACACTCTGTTTCAATCCTGCAGGCTCTTCACATTTCAGGTCAGTAGACATTCAGATTCACAACATTTCAGCAATCAGGCACAAGGTTATTAACACACACACATCAATGCAGGTCAGCGATTATATATAGTTATATATATATATATATATATATATATATATATATATAAATATATATAAACATCATCAGACTGGATCCCTTCAGAGAGCTGAAGCCTGACCTGAAAGTCCATCATGAATAACGTGACGATGATATTCCTCTAATGTTGTTTCAAATGTTCCTCACGTGGAAAGATTACATGAAGCTGAAGCGACGTCTCTTCTCAACGTACCAACGATGAAAACCTTCATTATTTTGATTAATGAATAAAATTTGGGGTCGTTTATGCTGCAAAAACAAACCAGACTTCTTGTTTTTTTTGGTGCAAACGACAGATATCTGCAAAACTGTCAAACTACAGACTGAAAGGAATAATGCACAGAGAAATATTAGCATTAAGAAATGTTTTTGATCTTAACAGATATCCAGTTTTGATTATACATCCATAATAGGTAAATAGGAAACTGATTGCTAATGTGTAAGCTAACAACTAACAAATGTGTGATTCTGCGGTGGCTGTCAGCTTGTTTTGACGTTATTCTGCCCCCTAGTGGCCAAAAAAACACATTAATGCAGCTTTAAGGTTCCTTTTTAAAGATAGTTGCACGTATATTTACGCACTTCTGCATTCTCCCTTGTTCTGTAGGTTTGACAGCGCTGCGTTTCTGGGATCGTTTCTTTACCTCGTGTGCGTAAGTCTCGGCTTTGACTCTTAGACTCTGCTCCAAGTCGAGCTGCTCCTTCATCCCGTCGTACTCCTGCGCCGCCATCATGGAGACTGCAGAGGCGGAGAGGCAGAGCACGTTAGGCTACACGAACGACAACAACTCACTTGAATTGACACAATTGGTATTTGTTCTGTATTTTACCTGTATTTTATTCTAACGGATCACTTTACAAAGTCTTACAGTGCAGTTAGCATGTTGAAAAGTATTATTCAACATGCTAGCATGTTAACATGACAACATTGCATGTTAGCTTGTCCGAAATCCTTCACACACAATCTCTGGAGTTTAATGTGAGCTAAAACGTATAATATCTTTCTTTCAGAGCAATGCATGATGGTATATAATGCTTGATTAGTGACCATCGGTTGTACACTACTTTTCACAAAGCATTGTGCAGCACTACAAAACAGTGGAAAATGTGGACCACGTAGAGAATAGTGAATGATTTCAGACACAGCCATGCTGATATTAGCATGTTAGCACGTGTACGGTTTATGTTAACATACAAACCTATGACAAGACTAGCCTAGATGTGCGTTTCACTCATCAGGAGCTGAAGTATTTTGTTATTTTATGAGTTAAGTGTACTTTTCTTTTTTTTTTAAGCTAACGTTAAGCTGCTCACACGCCCCTCGAATCGGGTTTCAGTGGCTGAGGGAGTGAAATTGTACGAAGTGTGTGGATTGTGTTGGGTGACGTCAGACGAACATACAAAACCGAACGGATCCATGTGTGACACACCTCAACATATAGTGTACTTATTAAAATAAACAGTAGTTTAACAGGCTAAATTAAAAGGAGGCTGTGTGTCTCAGTTGTTGTTGTTGTTGTTGTTGTTGTTGTTGGTTCGAACCTTCGACACTGTGTTTCTCACCTCGGTTGAATCGCTTGATGGTTTTGTTCTGCTGCTGAACAGTTTCACGAAGTTCCTTCATCTCGGCCTGATCTTTCTCCGACTGCCAAGAGTCAACGAAATCAGTTAGAGGAGTGTTTTCTTGTTTTCTTGTTGACTTGATGACTTGATGACTTGTTGACTTGTTGACAAAAGCCTCACCTGTGCAGTCAGCTCTTCTATCCGTCTCTGCTGTTCATGAATCTGACAGACGAAATTCTTCTTCTCCTCCAGCAAACTGTTCACCGTCTCCCTCAACTCTGAAAACAACAACAACAACAACAACCCAGAGATAAACAAAATACAAAATGGTAAAGTTTATTAGGAAGCAAGTGTTCGTCCTCTGGGGAGCATGATTTAGATTTAAACATGTTTCTTGTTTGCATGTGGACATCTTCTTATGCCAGCTCTAGAAAAGAGGTGAGTTTTCAACCAAAACATTAGGATTCATCCCCTGGGGAGCATGATTTAGAATTAAACATCAGATTTCTTTCTTGTTTCTTGTGTGCATGTGGAAATGTTTGTATGCTAGCTCTAGAAAAGAGGTGAGGGTTCAACCAAAACCTTAGGATTCATCCTCTGGGGAGCGTGAATAGTATTGTACCTTTAACCTGCTGCTGGTACTGCATGAAGGTGTCGGGACTTCCGTCTGCGACGTCCTCATTGGACTCGGCCTCCAGAGCGATGCAGTCTGAGATGCTGGGAAGCAGCTCGTCCAAACACGGGCGAGACGACAGGCTCAGGTACTTAAACTTCCTGTTCTCACAGTTCAGCTGGAGGTCAAAGGTCAACATGATTACAAATCAGGCAGTCAAGGAAAACCCCTCGTTCCACATGTCATATATTGATGATGTTACATATATTATACTGTTACCGGGACCTCAGTACTTAGTTTGGTTCCCTCTCATGTACCTCATGTGTTGGAAATGACAATAAGTAAATCTGAATCTTTATGTTTTATATATATTTTAACCTCTAAACATGATTACATTTTAAAAGAAGTTTTACACCGGTTTTGTTTTTGCTGTCGAGGCCGTAACAAACAGATTTAATGTAGTTTCAGTGCACAGTCATCCTGACTCAGCTGTTCACTCTATTCTCCTGCTAATGCCAGCTGCACCCTGGTAATGCTAATCGTATAGTATTGATTATTGAGTGTGTGTGTGTGTGTGTGTCTGACCTTTGTGGCCAGGGCCTCTGCATTCTCCCGGCACGACTTCTCAATCTCCAGCTGAGTCTGCAGAACGCTCACCTCCTCAATTACCATCTGAGACACTGAGGGGAGGACACGTGAGGACATGTGACGCCAGCTTCAGAAGGACAACGTTAACATTTAGCTTATAAACATACTTCCACACCTGTATGAGTAAACCTGTCTGCTTCACAGGCTAACTGGTTACTTCTAGCTAGCTACCTGACTTCTAGAAATATACTTTGCTTGCTCAAATATAAGTTTACAGGGTGACTGCTGGGGTTGGTCTGCATAAAATACACCTTTTACAGGGATTTACTGGCACTAAATAACCATCAATGATAGCTGTAAACACAGCCTGTGAATTACTTATGCTAAACGTTTATGCTAATCTCTTAACGTTAAATGCTCACCTGCAATGCTTATATTAGCATACGTAAAAACATAAGCGTAGGTAAAACTGTATGTGCTCTTCACAATTCTCCCAATAGCTTTACAGGCTAACTTGCTAATTCTCTCCAGGCTGACAGGTTTAACTCCGCTAGCTAGCTACCTGTCTTCTAGAAATATACGTTGTTTGTACACAGTCTCAAATATAAGTTTACAGGGCAACTGCTGTTGTTGGTCTGCACAAAATAAACCTTTTACAGGGATTTACTGGCACTAAATGACCATCAATGATAGCTGTAAACACTTAGCCTGTGAATTGCTTCTGCTAAACGTTTACGCTAATCTCCTAACGTTTAAATGCTTCTACTGTAGTTAGAAATAAATACTCCTTTATTTACTGTGATGGACGGTTTATGGACTAGATTGTAACATATTTATAAAATACAACAAGATTTGGTTTGTGTGAGATTATTCTACGTGCAACAATCAGTAGATCATTGATTTCATATCGGACAAACACAGGAACTCCCTCACAAACTGCTTTTCATTGAATGTTCAGAGCTCAGTCTTATTTATTTGTGAACTGTGAATGAATCTATGTTCCTGAAGAACAACTATAAATATAAAAAGGTTCCTTTGCAGGCAAAAAGCTGGATTTGCATTTAACCGAGACGTTTGTTTGTCAAGACAATGATCAGTGAGCGAACAAACCCTTGCAGCTGTCGAACGTGTCACCGGAGCTCAGCTCGTCCTCGGCTTATTTTAAAATGACCCAGATATGGAGACTTTGGGAAAATAAATCTCGACTGAAAGAAGACACTCATGGACGTGAATGAAGTCGCTGAGTCGCAGTTTGCACATAATAAAGTCACATTTCTTGCAGCTAATTCAAATTATATCTCAAAAATAAATCTAAACTGATCTGTATGTGCAATAAAACCTGGACTCCTTCAGGCTGCTGAGGCTGGACTGTATTACAGACTCCTTCCTGGTGCATCTACAAACCCCAAATGTGATTACGCTGCTCACAAACACACAAACATCGCTGAGGGCAGAAGGAAAGGAAAGGTGCTCCACCAGCAGAGAAAGTCTGGCTACACAGCTGATTACAAGCTGCACAACACAAAACCAGCCAACAGTTAAATGCAGCAGCCATTTGAATCCAGTGATCAGGTGCAGTGTGCAGTGCAGTTTGAGCTGTTAGCATAATCACATATGCTGTACTGTATACAAGGGATTCTGTCAGTAGAAGTGTTGTCAGGAGTGCGGATATGAAACTGTAAATGGTCACGCTGAGGGAGTTCAGTGAATAATTACCACACAACTGCAACATGCAGCTGCAGCGATGGTTCATTTCAGGCTGAGGATGTTTGTTGCATGTCTCACTCTTTCCTCTCTTTACTAGCAACTGCTGACTCGAGGCAAAATGCCAAAAAAAACCCTCTTCTCTGTAGATTCCTGCAGGA
Source organism: Nannoperca australis (assembly GCA_036023655.1). Classification (NCBI taxonomy): domain Eukaryota; kingdom Metazoa; phylum Chordata; class Actinopteri; order Centrarchiformes; family Percichthyidae; genus Nannoperca; species Nannoperca australis. Next base: position 6,274 of record JAVQJD010002323.1, read on the forward strand.
ACGAGTCCTGAAACCCTGAAGTGAGTTAGCATGTTAGCATGTTAGCTCTTCCTGTTCCCTCGTCTGGAAGTCAGTGGGTTTCTTGAACGGGGTTTTTAGTTTGCGTTACTAAACGCGTCCTCCTTTACAGCCTTGTTGGGTTTCTATTGCAAATTGTTGTAAGTGAAACCTTCCCAAAGGGTTCTGTAGAAGAGTTCAACTAACTGTGGTGTAGTTCGTAGATAGCCTAGCGTTAGCTTCTTACTGCTGATGATCGCATCTTCAAATATCATAAAAGTCGTGTTAATATGTGACGGTTATCTTCCTGAACAAAACTTGCAAGTATCACAAACTTTTGTTTTCTGTAATAAACCAAAATCCAATGGAAAAAAATCTGATTTTCGTGTGTGGAGGGAACCAGGGCGATGCTAACTTCCTGTTTTTACTTCAGTGGAAAACTCTGATGTGAACGAGTAGTAACGCGTTGTCTCAGAGAGTCGTTCTTTAATTTTGTGCAGCAATAATAATGCACAAGTTTTTGTTTTCGTCTTTGTTTGGGTCGTTCTTCAGTCTTTCTGGACTCATTATAGGACACAACTACTACTTCTACTCAACGAAATGAACCGAACACTAGAATAAAATAGTAGTTCAATCACTACTGAGTACTCGTTCGTCCACCGCTGGCAGGTACAGAAAGCAGACTCCATGCAGTGTTTACTGTTCCCCTGTATCATCTGCAGTTCATCCATATAAAGACTAAACTCCTGTGTGTTTGTGCAGCGTGTGCAGTGCAACACGTGCATACAGCGTGTCACAAGCATCACTTCAGACGGCCAATGAGAGGCTGCCGTTCTGCCGGTCTGCACATGCAGGACGTGTTGTTGAGCCGCTGTAAGTGAAACCCTCCCGGCTGCTCTGCAGGCGCTCAGGTGACATCCAGACGAAACACTGACCTATTAAAAACCGCCGTGTTGGAAGAGTGACAACGTTTTGATGATTTAAAAAAAAAAAAACACACACACACATAATAGGAATGTCACCATGACGACCATCACCACAACCAAAACCTGTATATCTGTGTCAGCGAGGCCTTCAGGCTCCTTCAGGTGGAGGCTCGTCTGCTCCTCTACTGATGCTTACTAACACACACACACACACACACACACACACACACACACACACACTGCCGGGACATCTCACTGCAACTGCTCACATATTGATTTGACTTGAGAAGCAAAGACTTGAGAACCGGCTTCATTCAGAGCTTCAACAATAGAAAACTGATCCAAATCCATCATTCCACAATACTTTTAAAAACTCAGACTTTTAATAAGAATCTGAATCTTAGTTCTCATTTTATCATCATATCATCATTCATAATACTGTTATCCACCATGAAACTCTATCAGTCATCATATTTAACGTTTTAAAGACACTCACACGTCCTGTTTCGTCACTAAACTCTGGACACAGATCAAACAGCTTTACTGCGTCAACACATTTAACCAAGCGACCCTCCGTGATGAAGCTTCGAGGACGCTGCATCTATTTCTAATCAGTGTTTAATGCTTCCGGATGGGCTTTGCTGGTGTGATCCCCTCCCAGCCAGAGACTCATTTAAACCCTCTCTTTAAAGCCTCTCTCTGGCCTCCGTGGAGCCTCGGTCTCCACCGCCGCTTTGTTCTGCAGGTACATGGACGCAGTAACGAGGAGCTGGAAACTGACAGGAGCATTTCCTCTCATTGGGACAGAGTTTGTCTTGTGAGAAACTGTTCTGGGTCCAAACCTGCTCGGTCTGACAGGCTTAACAACACCCGGCGAGCTGAAGCCTCTTCAATGATGATGCACGTTATTAACAGATGATTCGGAGGATTAGCAACATTCATCCATCAGTAATGGTGGTGTGCAACCAGCTGGAAAGCCGCACTGGGCATTAATACAAGCTAATGTGCTAACGTAACAGTCTTGTATGAGTTCATGTGTAAAACGACAAATTCTGGGACAAACAGGGTTCCACGTCTTCTGCTTCACAGACTCACAGTCGTCAATATGTTGTGTTGTTGAGCGTTGAACCAAAATGAACAGCAGAGAAGTTACTGAAGCCTCAGTCTCCACTTTTTTAACATATTACACTGACAAAACTCTCTCGTTGTTGGCCTTCATGTTTGAATCGCTCGTATCTATTAATCGATTATCAATCAATTAGTCCATCAGTGGCAAAAATCTGCAACATTTACTATTTATTTCTATAACTGTTAGAAAATAAATCATTATCAATAGCACTTATCCTGCAAAAAAATGCCAAACTCTCTTAACTGAACCTGGTCTTGACTTTTAATCAATCAATCAATCAATCCATCAGTACTGATAAGCTTTGTGCCATGGTGACAGAATACATTTTTTAGGTATGTGTATTATTAATATAAAACAATACAGATATAATCAATATGTGTCACATGTAAGTACAGTGTTTGTGAAAGTGCAGCCGCAGGTGTCTTCACAGCAGACTGAACAAGTAGGCTGCGTTTAAGCTAACAGCAACAGTTTAAGCTAACAGCTACAGTTTAAACATAGAGGAACATGGCCGTGGGGAGGACATAGAGGAACATGGCTTGACGAGGAAGTCAAGGTACCGATGTGACGTTCTTGGTAGGACTTCATCGGACAATCGGTTCCCAGATCTCATTCACTCATTCACCCAAACTCAGGGTTTAGTGTTTTGCACAGGATCCAGGAAGCCATCTTAAACTCTCGGAAACATCTGAAACATCCAGTCTGATCCCTGGTGCTCCAGGACATACGCTGCAGGACTGAGTTTGTCTTGTACAGACCAGGAAGTCAAGATATTGATGTAGTTCATTTATATAACCTCATCAGTTCCCAGATTGGTCTCATTCACCCATTCACTCAGGGTTCAGTGTCTTGCACAGGATCCAGGAAGCCATCTTAAACTCTCTGAAACATCTGATCCCTGCAGGACTGAGTTTGTCTTGCACAGACCAGGAAGTCAAGGTACCGATGGAGTTCATTTATATAACCTCATCAGTTCCAAACTCAGGGTTCAGTGTCTTGCACAGGATCGAACCGCCAACCCTGGGATTAACGAACAACCCAACCTGCCTTTCTGGAGCTTTTCTGGAGTGAAGCTGGAAATAAAACAGTGGCGTAAAGACATTTTCCTCCGCACACACTTGTCATTGCGGGAAATCGCACAACGCCAGTTTCAGGGCCCTCATCGAGACGGGGGTCTCGGGTCGGGACGTGTGTTCACTGTTTTATAGTCAGTTAATCTGCGCTGAACTCGCTCATTTTGACCTCCTGAGATCCAAACAAGCCTGAAATCAAGTACCTCAAGTCTCCCTCATTAAATCCATTAAATATGGCCGTCAAATACGGAGTCGCAGGTAGAAAGGCCCCCATCGAAGGACCAGGATGAATAAAGAGTCAGGCAGGAGTGGTAACCTGCCCCCCCCACACACACACACACACACTCATCCTCCCCCCATTTTCAGCTGCTGAATAATTCATGTCAGGAGGTTTTAATTATTCATGGGAATAACATGACAGGAGCGACTGCCGTCTCCTCTGGGGAGAGGCAGTGAATTAATTAATGAGCGAGTGAATGAAAGACTGAACGTATGAAGTGACGGGACGGGGATCAGGATTTCTGTTGACTGAAGGTTTTAGGTCCACTTTTGCAGTTTCTTTGACACGTTTCTGACAATACATATCGACTCTTCATCCATTTATACTGTTTTTCATCTTTAAACTGTTTAAAATAAGAACAGAATTATCTCCAATCAACAAACAACGTCCATCGCTACAGCCAGAGACACATTCGAACAATGTGAGACGTCCGAATTTGGATTTGATCAGTTCCTACGCAGGAAAAGCAGAAAAAAACCCTCAAAACCCTGCTTCATGTTTCACATCCAATTTCACATATTATCTCATTTTAAAGTAAATAATTATATGCATATTCACTGAATCAATATGAAACATCCAAAACTTCTACACCCATGTCTCCTCTATGTCTGCATATCAACCTGAACAATCTCTGGCCCTTAGACAAAGCTAATGCATGCTAGCCTTCACTATTCGCTGCAATATAAGGAAGATAATTCTTCCTCCGTTAGCAGAGAGCTAACTGTTACTGCTCCTGTTACCTTGTGATCAATAACTGATCACTCAGCAGGATAATTAATTCTTTTAAAGACATCAACCTCTTGGATTTGTTAGTTAGCACAGAAATTATGCTCTAAACTTTCTATTACAATAATATACGACAAACTCAAAAGGATTTCCAGGGTGATTTGTGCTTTTCTGCAGAGATAAAAACCAACAATTGTTAAATATAAAGAAAGAGCCTCAAATGATATTTAGCAGAACTTCATTTATTCATTCAAGTCAAATATCCTGCAGCTGCTGAGCCTCGTGTACTTCCTCCCTGAAACAAGACCTGCGTCACGTCTGACACCAGGAACGCCCACAAGCTTTAATCTCTGATTATCAGTATTATTATTATTATTATTATGTGTCCTCTCACCTCTGTGAAACGTCATCAGCCTTCTTCCCAGCAGTTACTGACTGAGGTTAAACTCCACAAAAACACAAACGCTCTCCTACTGTTGGCTATCTAACCTGACAGTCGCCACGGAAACAGGGACGCCCCTCCCCTCTTAAAGCACACCCACTCAGAGGACCAGGTGTCGGTGATGTCATGTCAGCAGAGGAGAGGAGGACAGGTGTGAAGGGGTGAGAGGGAGGAAGTGAAGGTGTCAACTGTCGGTAATAATCCCGTCGCTGCACAGAACAACTGCGTGCACACAACCACAGGAAGTCACAACTGAAACAGGAAGTCACAGGATATCCAGAGAGAGACCCAGGTTGTACTAATAACCATCGTTTCGCCAAGTCAAGTCTAGAATATCTGTACAGACACTGTATATATAAAAAGATGGACGACGAGACAGCTACACCAAAAGAGAAGCCAGAACACCTTCAGTGCCCCCTGGTGGCCGGCTGCAGTACAGTACAGGTGATAAGCCCCGCCCCCTCCCAGTCAGCAGGTGTTTCTGTCCTGTCGGGTCGTTCTCATCACGCTGATGTTTGTGTTTCTGATCAGTCTGGTTTTAATTAGTTATTTGATGCTATAAAAAAGGGGGTGTGGCCTCATGATTGACAGCTCTGAGTGTGCTGTGATTGGTTCAGGTGAGTGTGTGGGCGGAGCCTCGATACTGTGGCTTCATTTCTGTACAGTAGGAGGAAGTGGAGACTTTATTTCTTTATTTACAGTCTGTGTTCCTCACAGAGTTTCTGACAAACGTGTATTCTTAGGTTCCTGAAATCAAAGTTAAGATGGGACTGAGCTCTGGTCTGTTTACATCCTCTGGGGAACATGAACATCAACGATCAACACTGAACCATTAGTGTGGCTAAAATGTCTGACAATGTAGACATTTTTAAAAATCTTTATTTCTTTATTATTATTATTATTATTATGACTTATTTAAGGGCTGTGTTTGGAGTAATACTTCACAATCTGTCCTATGTCTTGTTCCAGTACGTTTAAAATAAAGTTGTGCCTGGGGGGAGTCTGAGGACGAGGTGGGAGACGGCGGACTCACCTCTCTTGATGTGTTTGAGTTGTCTCTCGGCCTCGTCTCTCTCCTCCGTCAGTCTGCTGCACTGCAGGAGCAGACAGCAGGGTCAGCGCGTTAGATCATCTCCACAACAGACTGAATATACAGACACTAACACAGGCCGCGAGTTCAGAGAGAGTTTGCACATTACCCTGGTAAAACGCAAAATCACACCAAAAACATGTTAAAAAGACAAAATGGCACCTGAATGTATTGGTCATCGGCAGCTTTAAAATACTGGTTATTTACAATGGAGTCTGGTATAAGAGGGAAACACGATTTGGTAGTTTGTGCAGCTCCCTTTCCTCAAATAGCCTGAAACCTCTCTCTTGCTGCCTCTGAATGCATCTTTAGAGGGTTTTTAAAAAAAAGGAGAGCAGCACCTAAAATTGTCAAATTCTCAAAACACAGAAAGTGAGAAGATCTGGAAGTTTTAGCATCTGCCAGTTCTGCAAGAAGACTTCCTGCTCTCCCCAATCTTCTTATCAACACCCCCCTCCTCCATCGTCTCAAGATGTTCCCTTTAACACTGACAGCCCATCACTTCTGCTTGTGCTGACTCGACGGCTGCCCTAAAAAAGTAAAATATAAGATATACGTATCCCTTGTTGTGCTATCTTTAGGAGGAGCAGCTGTACGGAAGCCTAGTCTGCAAACCTGCACTCAAGGACAAACTGAAGGTTTCATCTTGACTCCTTCTGGGTGGAAAGGACACAGTTTGCATCAAAGTGTGGAGAGTGAATCCCACCAGAATCATCATCAGAAGTGTCCCCGTCACCTGAAAACCTGAAATTAACTTTGTCTTTTATGATAATTATTGATTAAAATTTTAATTTTGGGCCAAAACAAAGAAAAAGTCCAGTTCAATGATATGTGACTGCAACATAAAAATGAAAAGGAGCGACGTAAACTACGATTCCTGATACGATTCTTTCTTGGATCTTCTCTCTTGGATCTTCTCTCTTGGAACTTCTCTCTTGGAACTTCTCTCTTGGCTAACGATGAGCCAACTAACCAGAAAGATGGAGACCAGGAGAAAGACTGGTGGATCAGTCCAGGTGAGCTGAATCCGTCCTGCAGGACGGTCTGCAGGTTCATGAGTCCAAACTTCATGTCACAAGAAGCCTACAAGTCGCGTTTGAGAAATGCAGATCCATCAGCTGTTTAATGATGCATTCAGGGCCCCCTTGTGGTGCCAGGACAAATCCCAGGTTGCAATGTTTATCCAGGAACTTCCTTGAAATCGCATTGAAGGGAAACTTCCAAATGTTTGATTTAATTTCCATTTGAACCTGATATTGACTTGTGGTTTGATGCATTACAGCATCTGGTTAATGACGTCTGATCTCAACTGTGCCTGCATCATCATCATCTTACTTTACAAAGTAGTAAAAGATGAGGCTGGCGGACGAATCAATCAAGCTACTGCAAATACTCGTATCTGTCATGATCCCTGGACTTTTGTGGATTTCTGGTTTGTTTCCTGTTTTATTTTGTAGTCCTTTGTCTGTGTTCTTGTTGTTATTTTGACTTCCTGTCTTTGTCCGTTTCCCTCCTTAGTGGGTTGCGTTCACCTGTGTCTCGTCTCCCACCTGTGCTTGATCCCCACGTTTGTGTTCCTTATATATACCGGTTGTAAGTTTGCAATAAATTCCCGTCATTATTTCTAAACCTTCTGTCCTGCGTTTGGGTCCTTTTCTCGCTGCCTAATGGCAAATCCCAACAGTATCTTGTTGAGCGTACTTAAGCTAGCAGGAAGAGGCGAAGTCGGGACTGTTCATCTTGCTGGGTGGGTATTCTTCTTAAGTATGTGGTCACGCTGCACAAATTTCCAGATACTGATCGTATGTTCAAAAAGGTAATGGGAGCATCTGATCCACTGAAGAACGCAACTTTTTGGGCTGCAACCTTTGACGGATGCATCATCTCCCTCCAACCTTCCCCAGAAAACTAAATGTTAAAACCACACCAAACCACACACCTCTGGTCTAATTTTAACTCAACTTGATGCTTCAGTGGTGCTATGACATTAAAAGAGAGTGGTTGATCCGATGGGGGGGGAAACGTTTATAGGAATGGGTAAAATTTGAGTACCGAAAGGGCGTAACTGCGACAAAACCAAGCCGACATTCAAAGGACATCCAGCTCCCTCCCTCCTCCGGCAGCAGGAAGCTCTTGGCCCACTTTCTCCCAGCTCTACCTGCAGTCTGGCACAGTGTCAGCTCAGATTTCCCTGAGGAGCACAGCGAGTTTACCGGCAGACAGCAAGGCACTGACGCTGCCAGGGTGAGGTTCAATACCCAGTGCTGCTCACAGAGTACTCTCACTCAATCGGGGAACTCATTAAGCAAGTAGCTTTGGTTTGAAGCTTTTAGTTCTCATATTAGCGATGCAGCAGTGATGTGTCGTTATTTCAGCATGTACGCCTACTACGCGCCAAGCTAGGCTAATGTGTGCTAAATGTTTTATGCTAGCTGCAGTAGAAGTAGCACTAATTCCTGAGTTTACACGAGCTGAGCATAAAAAAAAAAGGTTGAATCAGGCACTTTCTTTGATTGCTGCAGCAGGACGGGTACGTTTTAAAGCTAGATTTTGTACTTTGTAATTTTCTCAATAAAATTGATTAATTGTTTGGTTTATAAAATGTCAGAAAATAGAAAAGTCTTGGAATTATGCTTAAAGATTTCCATAAATGATTAATTGATCACCAAAATAGATGCTGATGCTTTCTGAAGCAACTAATTGACTAATTGTATCAACACTATTATTGATTTTCTAAGATAAATGAGTAAATACTGCTGTACTGGACATTTAAACCCAAATATAACAACGTATATAATAAAATAATCGAAGCTCAAAGGCCCACTTACTGGCTTTCAGCTGCATTTCACAGCCTTCATTCAGTGGATGGGTAAGGCTCAGGTGTGTCATCACATGAACTAATCACGTGATGTAATCAATTGTTGTGGTTGGGTGTCACACAATGAAACACCTGCGCAAGCTCCATTCACTGAATGAAGACCATGAAATGTATCTGAGAGCTGTAAAAAAGGCAGTAAGTGGACCTTTGAGCTTCGATTAAATTGTTTACACCACCTAGCTTAGCCACAGAGGAGCTAGCAAAGCCTTGTGGGAGCTGTAGTTGTTGAATGCTAACAGCATAGTTTGACTTGTATCTTGGAGCAAGGCATTATTAAGAGAGTAGGAGTTAAATTCCCAATGTAATGCTTTTTCTTTGTATGTAGGTCGACGGGCAGAGCAAGGCACTAACACACTGCTATGGTTGGGGGTTCAATCACCAGCATCTGAGTGGCTAGAGCAAGGCACCGGGTCAAATTCACTTTGTAACAGAGCAAGGCAGGGTTGCGGGTTCCCTTCCATCTCTGTAAGATAATGGAAACAGCAAGGCACTAACAACCACTGTGAAGGTTGAGGGTTCGGTTCCCCTTGTGTAAGGGTTAAAACTGACTGGAGCAAGGCATTTTTAAATTCCCAGTCTTTATGAAGGTCAGTGGGCTGAGCAAGGCATTAACACACTGCTACAGTTGGGGGTTCAATGCCCTATAATTAAGCAAACACTTATAGCAACGTTGTTTAGGCAGGGTTGCTAGCTCCATTCCCTTTTTGTATGTAAATCGGGGGGGGGGGGAGAGGAGCAAGGCAGTAACAAACACTGTGAAGGTGGAGGTTCAGATCCACATTTAACTCAAGGAAATAAAGCAAGGCACTAGACTGCAGGTTTAGGGGTTTGATTCTGTGCTTGTAGGTCAAAGAGTGGAGGAAGGTGCTAACAGGCGCAACAAGGGTTGTGTGTTCAATATCTTGGGTGATTAAGTGGGTAAAGCAAGGCATTATCCCCGGGCGGGGTTGTGGGTTGAATTCCTATTGTATCAACTGCTTATATTGGGGGTGTTTACAGGTTTAAATCCTCCACCAAACACAGATTACAGGCAGAAAAGGGACAAATGGAGGTTTTGGATTTTAGAGAAAATATAGAAATGGACACATTTATAAAGTAAATGTCAGAATGTCGGGATTTCTCTCTTAAAAAGGATCAAATCCATTTAGAAACCGTGTAAATTCATCTCGAAACCGCCACAAAACAACAAAATGTGTAGGATCATTCCTCCTCTCCGCTTAAATGGCGAGAGGAGCGACACATTTTTAGGGAGGGGTCCGTGAAGACTACAATAACCTCCAACAGAAGCCGGCCGGCGAATTATACCGGCGGAAAGGAGCCTGTCCCACCCGAGCCGGAGACACCTGAACGCATCTTTTTGGACACATTTCGAGTGATTTCATGCAGAATAAACCGGGTTTCTAGATATATTTATATATATATATTTCTTGGGGTTACCTCTGTTTGCATGTGCGCGTCTCTCTCCTCCTCGCTTCCCTCCATCTGCGCGGACGATGAGCACGGAAGCATTTTCAGGGAATAAAGAAAAAGAGAGAAAAGAGTGATGAAATATTCCCACCTCGTGGCTTTTTCTGTTGAAAAAGAAAGATGAAGCGACACGGAGGTTTATTCTAGCAGCACGTGTCTGGACCCGAGCCCATTATTCTTTATTCCCCATCCAAACACATGGGATGGAGAGAGGCTCTGTGCTGCTGCTGCTGCCGGCGGACCGGATCCTCCTCCTCCTCCTCCTCCTCCCTTCTTCACTGACAGCATCATCTGCCCCCCCTGAACCCCTCCTTCCTCCTTCCTTCTTCCTCTCTCCTCAACGCAGCAGGCATTTTGTGCACAGCGAGATGTGATGATGGAAAAATGTCTCGTTTTACTACATTTTATTTTACTTTCGAATCTTAAGCTGAGTCTTAATATTATAAAAAACACCGTCCTTTATTTATTATTTTATTTTTTACACTTTAAGGCCCCAATCTGGGGAGTCACGCTGCGTTCACGTGCTGTTGGAAGAGTCCGACATGTGGAGATTCAGTCAGCTGCGAGACTCGCGTTGCATTCATGTACAATTTTGGAGCAGTTGAGATGAAGGAATTACCACAGCCAAGCATTTCTTTTATTATAAGCTTGTTATCTTTTTAATAGTGTTGGAAAATGTCTTTTTTTTATCTTGATGTCTTTGTTTTTATGCGTTTTCTTTTTTTGATAGGCCTGTGTCATGCTAATTACGGCTATTGTTCCCTAGCAGGGTTAGTGGTACAGTCCAGCTGTTACATTATTATCATTATTATTATTATTATTATTATTATTAGCCTCTCAGAATCATTATTTGGATTATGAGTTCGGTTACAAATACAGGCTGCAGATCCACATCGAGCCCAGTTCAACCGTCCGCGTGCTTTTCAATGAAGGTCCAGTGGAAACATGTAGTTTGGTCGCTTCCTGCAGAGATCTGGGATCAGCTGCAAAGGTCATCTGGCTTTGACACTGAGCGCTGCAGACACGTGTGTGTGTGTGAGTGTGTGTGTGTTTAATAGCTGACCTATAGTGACGTCTAGAGGCGCGAACATGCAACTACAGGAGAGTCTCGGAACATTTGAAACATTATTTTTATATAACATTAACTTAATAATAAATAAAAATAATAACAACAACAACAACAATAATAATAATAATAATAATAATAATTTCTACCTACTAGGCTGTTTAGGCTTGCTAATATAGGACGGCCTACCAGAGACAATGTACCTGAAAATAACCTCTATTTTCAGAGCATTTGTTATTAAAGTGCTCCAGATTAGAAATCACAATCACAAATCACAAGTTTTACCTTTAGTAAACAATCAGAGGCACATAATAAATACATATATTTATGTTATTTATGTTCATACCTGCAGAAGAACCCGTTTACATTCAGTAGAAATACAATAACGTGGCAATAAAGGGTAAAAAGAGGAAAAGATATTTCAGGTCTTCACATAACTAAATTATGTAAAGGCTGGTGTTAGGCTATACTGTCCATTCTGCTGCTTTAAATTAATAGTCAGGGTTTGATGGATACTGATGAAATATGAATAAATATCAAAAGTATAAGTAAATTGATAAACACAAATAAACTGATTGTTAAAACAGGAATTACTGATTAATCAAACTCAACACAAGCATTCTATTGTAACTAATGTATGTATGTAAATGTATAAAACCATGACAAAAATACAATTCTGAATAAATAAATGCAAATAAACGAATAATTATAAAAGCATGAATTAGTCAAACTAAGTCCAATCAATGCAACCAAAATAAAGTCTTAAATGTTTTAATTGTGCTAATATAAATATTAATATACATCTATTTCTCATCCAGTTCACCTTTTTGACCCTCAAATTAATGTCAACAACTTTGTTTTTACCACAAATTGAAATTAAAGAATAGAGTCCTGTCTTTAGTCCATTCGTTGTTATTATTTAAATCTTTTTCCCACCTCCCTTTGCTGTGTTTTGGCTTTTGTACTGTTCTGCGTTGTTCAATAAAGTTTTTTTTGCGGTGGGTGTATCAGTTATTGATCATTTTATCGGTTTTCTGTCACGTAGAAACTGTAGCCGCGCTTCAAACTATGCTTCGGTCACATGACGCTTCACTGGTGTCATGTGACCAATGGGCGGTAAACACGGAAGTAGCCGCAGCAGCAACGATTCGACGAGACGTGTTGCTGTTTCGGTGTTTCCTTGTTTCCTCGGTGTTTCCTCGGTTTGCTTTCGTTGCCGAACAGTTTAACGACTCGCTGCGTACCGTGTGTTCCCGGTTTTGTGTCGGTACCTTCGCTCACAGACAACAGGATGGATAAAGTGTCGGTTTTGACGGTGACTCTGGTTGTAGTCGCGGTTGTAACTCAGGTGAACTGCAGCTCTCCCGCGCTGAAGAGACTCACAAAGGCACAGGTGAGACCGCCAGGTACCGCCGTATTACTGCTAATATAATGTCCTACAGTAATATTCTGTTCAGGCTACAATGTGTGCTCTAAAACATTAGTCTGGAGTGACTTCAAATGAAAACATGAACTTTATGTAATAACCAACAACTAATCAGCTGCACTTCTTAAACAGAGCGATATCTGACGTTATTTAGGTAAAAGAAACCTGTCACTGATCGATCAGCAGATTAATAGAAACATTCAACAATCAAACATTTAAATAAAACTCTTTCTGGTGCTTTCAGCTTTGTGTATTATCACGGTTTTTTTAAACTACCATTATCAATCTTTTAATAAAGTAATTTATCAAGACAAAAAATCAAATCATTGTTGTGAAATTGTTTTTTTAAAAATAGTGAATTGAATATAAGTTGAATTTTGGACTTTAATTTTCTTACTATTTCATGACCTGAACATGAACACCTGGGTCATGTGATCCATCCCAGAATAACAACCATAACCTTTTATTTATATAGAAGATATAGAGTTTTAATAGACGTGCACACGTGATGGTTTCAGGTTTCAGGTCTGGACACGTTGACTTTCAGTACAGAAGTGAACAAACACCTGGACAGACACAGTGAGAGTAGAAACACCTGGACAGACAGAGTGAGAGTAGAAACACCTGGACAGACAGAGTGAGAGTAGAAACACCTGGACAGACACAGTGAGAGTAGAAACACCTGGACAGACACAGTGAGAGTAGAAACACCTGGACAGACACATTCAGAGTAGAAACACCTGGACAGACACAGTGAGAGTAGAAACACCTGGACAGACACAGTGAGAGTAGAAACACCTGGACAGACACAGTGAGAGTAGAAACACCTGGACAGACA
>JAVQJD010002332.1:0-17221 GCA_036023655.1 Nannoperca australis
GAGAGAGAGAGAGAGAGAGAGAGAGAGAGAGAGAGAGAGAGAGAGAGAGAGAGAGAGAGAGAGAGAGAGAGAGAGAGAGAGAGAGAGAGAGAGACTCAGAATTAGAAGAAGAGGAGGGAGGTTGCCGGGACTATGGTCCAGTAAAATCTCACATAGGACTGATTTTTGTTTTGTTTTGTTTTTGCGGTACGACAAATGTCCTGACTTTTTTATGAGATTTAAATACAGAAGATGGTTTGATTAAAAAAAGGGGATTTAGAACGAGACAAAAATAAAATATATTGTTTAGTTTAGTAAATGTAATCTGCGCAGGAGGAAAAGGTCTCTGAGCACAACAGGACAGACTTATTGATTATGTAACCCTACAGTTGAAAAGGAAATGCTCTTTGATGCTTTTTATTACCAACTTGGGACGAGTTCATCACATGTTGCACATGTTAATGAGATTCATCTTGTCCTTCTCACATCGTTTCATTTGAACGAGTATTGGAGGCTTGAATGTAAACGTATCCAGAAACAAACAAAGATTCAAGAAAGGTCAGAAGAAATGCAATGAGAGAGCCGTTTTGTCTTCTCTCCTATTCTGGAAATCATCCTGAAACTCCTCAGGTTTCATTTGTGAGAAAGAGGTTACTGTATTTAATTAAATTAAGCAGAAAAATATATCACTTTTTGGTTGGTCCGTAATGTGTACTCAGTATTCAGCCATTTCTTTCTTATTTTTCATTTAAGTCTTTAAAATAATACCCAAATGTAAAAACATTTGAGGATCAAGATGCTTCTATACAAGACAGAACAAATCTAAGTCAACATAGCACCTATACTTAGTTTCTGTAGGGTTAGGGTGCTGTCAGTAGCTGTCACCCAGTGAAAATCCCTTTTTGTTTGACTGGATCAGCCTCAAACAAACAATTGACAAATGATTAATGAGAGAAAGTCTTTAAACTGGAAAAACATCATGGTTCCTTTGGGAAATTCTGACCTAAATGATCCAACAAATCATGAACTAGCGATGAGAAACTGTCTCTGCAGGTACAGAATCATGCTGCAATTTAAAAACTACAGCATGTCCTTAAATTACCATCTAGATTTTGGGAGCTGAGAGGCAGCTTTCAGCTTATACTCAAAGTACAGAGCTGCCCTTCATCTATGTATCTACACTACTCCCTGTGGTTCGGGTCTGATTGCTTTGGCTTCCAGCTCAACTGATTCTCAGTGGATGTTTTTCCAAAATAATTTCTTGGAGCTTGTGAGAGCTGGCTTTGTGGGGCTAATTTATGGCTCCATCTGTCAAAACACAAACAGTTTCCTAAAAGGGGAGTAATTTACCTGCAGAGGAGAATCAAGGCAGTCGTCTTCCTTCACTATCGGTGTGCGTTTGGTGGTGGTGGGCACCTCAAACGTCATCACACTCCATCTAAAAGCACACGCACAGATGAAGACACACACTGATGTCAAGCAGCCAGAAAACAAACTATTATCAGCTGATCAGATTAAGATAAGAAGAGACAGGCAAGAGTCTTTTGTCCTTTGTCTATTTGTGATTGTACCGCTGATAAAAACAGCATTAAAAAACCACCTACAGTTCAAGCTGAGGACAAATAAAATCAGTAAAAGCACCTGCAGAATACGTGTAAACTTTCTAGCCTGCCTCATCCAAAGGTGTCAACGCTCTGCAGGAAGCAGTGCCTTCCTTATGCTAAGCTAAGCAAACAGACTGCTTGCAAGTCTGAGGAACATGACGGGAAACTAAAGCCCTCAAAGCAAGCATGAACGTGCAACCTTGGTTAAACACTGTTAAAGCCCTTGCTGGGAGGAAACCATGCTAGTCCCCCTCCACCTCCCCCCCCCCCCCTGGTCTTACCGGTCCAGCATTTTGGTGGTGGCTCTCTCCAGCTTCTCCAGGATCTGCAGCAGCTGAGCGTCGTCGTCACAGAGGCCTCCCCAGCCCAGGACACGAGCCAGGTCGTTACCCGTGCCCAAGGGCAGCACGCCGAGCTGGCACTGCAGAGACAGAAGAGCACGTCATCTGCATGTTGCAGGTTCCTTGTGCAGGATTTCAAACAGGAGTATTAAAGACAAACATCTTCATGGTGATTATAGAAGAAACGTGTCCGAACAACGTGGAAATCTTGATAATCTGAATGTGAGGAACATCACACTGGCCGACCCTTAACATCCACTGTGTAATCTGTTTAGTCTGACATGACCTAAAAACGGATTTGACATGGTACCTATTAATCCAAATTAAGCACTAATTTAATCATAAAAACCATGTTAATGGACACGGCATTCATTAACTCAGGTTAATTTCATGACATTAATTAGCTGAGGGAGTAGTCTTTTTTTAGATTTAATTTTAGGTTTGAGGACAATATAGATCAACAAGTTACAAACTGTGACCACAGGTGAAAATAGCTTCAGTCCTAATGTTTTTTTTAAAAATCATTTACAACATTAGCACGAGCTAGTACCTTCAATATTATATCATCATCCCCCTCTCCTCCCCCTCCTCCTCCTCCTCCTCGTTCTCACCTGTTTATGGAGGTTGAGTTTATCCAGCTCTGAGAGCACCCACCCCACGCTGCCGTCGCCTCCGCACACCAGGATACGAAATGTCACAAACTTCTGAAAAAGGCGCAGGCTGGAGGGAGAAGAAGAGGAGAGGAGAAGAGGAGAGGGATGGGATGGGATGGGACAGGTGGACGAGGAGAGAAAAGAGGAGGAAGAAAAAGCACAAAATGTTAAGAGGTAGATGTCATGAAACAACGGCATCAGTACCTGCAGCAAACCTGTCGTGAAATACTAGAAACTCCCACGAGCGAAGCGATCAACCAGAAAATCGAAGACTTTTCTGCTTTTTTGTAACACATGAGCCTAATATGTCATTACTAATGATTCTTATTATTAACTGTCAACATTTTAAACTGAATCAGTGTTTACAGAATCACCTATATGCCAGTTTTTCAAAGTATTAACTACAACAATACGGAAAAAACTTGAGTACCCGAGCTCTGGCCCTCCGTTCATCAGGTCAAAGACTTGAGCCGGGTTCAGGAGCTGCTTGAACTTGCGGAGGAACTTCACCCCCTGGTTGTCTCCGCTTTTGGAGTTGACCAGGACCAGGAGAGGGCTGGTGCACGACGCTGAGGTGGCTTTCCAGAAGCCTGAAAAACAAGGCGCGATGAACATGAATAAACTGGGAGCTCTCAGATTCAAGTCCAAGCATTGAGAAACCTGTGATGTGATGGACAACTGGGATCGTACATTTCTGGTGGCAGACACCTTTTTTGTGTAGGTTGAATGTATAAATAAGACAAATTTGCCCCTTTTTTTGGACAAATATGTTGCAATTATTCATATTTTCTTTGAGTTTCTACTAAAAACGTGTCCAAGCATGATACAATTGTAAATATTCATTTAAATAGTTGTTTTTGTACAAAAGATCCAAAGGATTTGTTGGAGTTTGTACAGCAGTAGGGTCAGTTGCAATATCAGGTCCTTTGCATCCAAAGGATTTAAACCATTGGAGTTGAAAGGTGACGTTCCTGACCTTTGAACCTACTGTACATGCAGTACTGTGTGTGTGTGTGTGTGTGTGTGTGTGTGTGGTTTCTCACCGTCTGAATCGATGCTGTTAAGTGCAGTGGGAGGGATGATCGACACTCGACACTGACCCAAGGGACACACCTTCCCCATTTGTTCTTTACAGCTGTTGTGGACCTGCAAGGGGGGGGGGCGTACACACACACACACACACAGTTAGTGTCTCCATAGTAATTCTATATTTCAGAAGCAGAAAGGTCATTACATCCCTCTGAAACCCACCAAATGTCAGTTCTGTAACCTTTACACAAATAACACTGATTCATTTGTGTCTTTCTCTGTGTGTGAAAGCATGACAAACGTCTGTGTGTGTGTGTGTGTGTGTGTGTGTGTGTACATTGACGATAAATTTGCCCTAAACACTCAAAAGCAATTCAGTTGCCGTTGCTGAGTGGAACTGTGAGACGGAGTAAAGTTACACCTGTGTAACTGTGTGTTTCACCAGGAGACATTTAAAAGTTAACGTTGCTAGTTTTAGGCTGTAACTAAATTAGCCCATAAATATTTTATGAACCCACAGCAGAGCGAAGCGTAAGTCACGATTATTTCTGACAGAACAAGGACACGCAAATAAGAGACGACACCCATGAAGCACTAAACCAAATGCAGAAGTTTAAATCCAGCTGTCAAGAGTTCTGATGCAGCTTCATAACGCATGATTGAGTGTGATTGCTTTCTGTGAGAATGAACGAGACCTTTGGAAAAACTGGTTTGAATATATATTGATCCGGAGTGCATCCATGTAAAAACAAATGTCAAAGCTGCATCATTTGATTCATTTTGTCTCCCGGGAACAGCTGAACAATCTGTAAACACAACATTTTACACACCATCACCTAATAAAGTTGTTACGGTGAACATGTGAGCAAACAGATTAGGTTCATCAATGCTCGTTAGCTAAAAACAATGCTTTTTAGAGCTTTAGTTGTAGGCTATGCAACCAAACCAACGAGCTGAAAGACACTAACACACTCTGTAGAACCGAAAGAAGCACTTTTTACATTAAATTTGATCCAGTGTTAAAATAACACTTCAGCTTTAACTTTAAAAGGCATTGGGAAATTAGCAAAAACTGCTGAATTTACGTGCTAGTGCTAGTGTCCTGTGATGGTGGTTTCCCTCACAGCGTTAGTTTCTGCCCAGGCTCGACAGGCATTGTTAATGTCCTTGCACAGCTAAATTATTGTATTTATATTGCCCGAGGCGGTCAGAGCATGGAGTCAGACTCAGTAACCCTGAAGCAGACAGAAATTCATCAGCCCAGTTTCATTTCTCATTTTAAGCTGCCCCCCCCCCCGTGCTGCTATCCTTAGTACCGTCCCATCACTCTGACGACTCGAGTGAACTTTTCAGACCTTGTGGCTTCAAGAGCCAAGGGAGCGAGTCAAGAACAGTAAAAGGTTTGAGAGCACATCTTCCTCCTGAGTCCACTGAAAGCATCAACATGTAAGAAAATGCTCAGAGATGAGAGAAAATATACTTAATATATTGGAAACTGTGAAGGCAATATTTCACTTTTGTTTCGACACTTCCTGTAGGATGCTGAATTGCTGGTTTGAAGGAGCTGCTTTTGCATTTAGACAAGTGCTGGAAGTCAAAAATGAGAAATTTAAATCAAACGTTTGGCTTTTTCCTCCCGACAGAAAGAGAATTAACTGAGAGCTTCACCAACTGGACGGGCACTGACTCTATTACCACGGATATCAGTGTGTTTGTGGCATTGATTAAGATATGATAATGGCAGTATCACGTTCTTCTACAAACTGTCAGGGAACGTCCTAAAAAGCAACAACACTGATTTGACACCACAAGCAATCCCCACTTACGATGGCCTTGCACCAGAGGCAGCGCCAGTCCTGCAGCCGCCGCACGCTGCCGCAGTTCTTGTCACACACCACACATTTGGCACTGACCGGCAGGTTGCCCTCCAGCCACTGGTGGGGCATGAACACCTGGGAAAAATATGGAAAAATACTGAGAACCAGCACGACCTGTGATTTAAAGTGAAGCTTTGACATGTTGTTGTTGGATTTGGGGTCACGTGCTCTCAAACACGTCAAAGCGCAGCCTAAAATCACTCACCCCTTCCTCATCCTCAATGATGTCATTCCCTATGGAGGCCAGCGTGGTCCATTTGCAGGTGTTGGTGGAGCGAACTGCACAGCGCTTATGAGCCTTGAACTTACAAACTGCAGAGGGCAGATCGATAACAGTCATGTAAGACAAACTTAAATAAAGAGCCTCGACAATTAAAATGCATAAAAGGGCGTCAACAGGAGGCGCTGGGAAAGTTCACGCTGGCATTTAGCATAACGTTACAGGGAATATCTTTCGCAGCTTGAAAGGTAGACAGACAGAATCATCTCTTAGTGGGTCTGCTCCAAAAAAAGTGTGCACTTGTGGTTCTGTGCTGTCAAACTATTTCATCTGGAAGGACGAGAGTTGATGTGATTTATTCACTGTTGATCAGCTGATGTTTATGTTTTCAGCCTAACTGCTGATATGAGAGGGGCGAGGAACTAATTTTTACGGTTTCCCCGGTGTCAGTGTGTCAAACACGTGATGAAACCGGCCTCACCCTGAAATAAAGAGCTATTAACCTACTTCTTTACTTATAGTCACATGCTCGGTGCTTAACGCTCTCAGGACAGAAGACATAAAAAGACTTTTATGTAAGAGAACAGCTACATTTAAAAGATTCATTATAATATCTGGGCCCTCAGATTGGTTGCTTGTGTGTGTGTGTGTGTGTGTGTGTGTCCATGTACCTTCACAGGACAGGCCGTGGGAGGTGACGCCTGGCAGAGCCTCTCTGCAGACGTTGCAGAAGGTCGGTCTGGCGTGCGAGCAGGCGTACCAGTTGTGCATCCCAGAGAAATGCTCCATGTTGAACTGGCTGGCCTGAGGGAGGGAGAAACATGGAAGGAGAGGACAGCGACATCAGCGTCAGCGCTCCGTGTTAAACTGGTGGTTCGAAGGTGGAAACACACAAGGACAAAACTAAAATCATCAGAGCGCCACCACGTCAGAAATAACTAGCCTGGGGGAGGAGAGATATTGCAGGACGGGGCGATGACTTTTTAAATTTCATGCTGAACTAAACAGCCAGAGGAAGCATGTGATACAAGGATAAGATAATGACATCAGCAGCACATATTAAACTTTGTGGCCTCGGGATTGAAACATATGATATCGATGCTACAGCTGACTGGCCTTAAAAGATAGCAGGACAGGACATCAGTGCATTTTATACAACCAAACTTGTATAAAATGGTTTCGTTTATAACTCCGGAGATATCAAAATGTCGGCTCCGAAATAAAGGATTCATTTGGAGAAGACGCTATCCACAGTCTGATCTGCATATTCACAAACGACACATGAGAGCGGCACATGAAAAAGACATACGTTTAAATAATAAATGTACTAAAAGCGAAGAATATTGAAAGCCAAAAAAAGAATTTCAGCTCAGCGAGGACAGCAGCCTTTTTTATAGCCTATTAAAGCAGAGGGTCTAATTTTATGAGAGACATCAATCTTCTGGCAAAAAGATCAAATGAAGAGCAGATAAGAGAGAAGAGAGAGGACGGAGGGATAAAAGGCAGGAAGACAGAGAAGGAGGAGATTATGTTCCTACAAGAAACTATAAAAAAAAGTCGATACATCGAGAAACAGATGGAGGAAGAAGTAAGGTGCGAGATGTCAAGCCTTTGCTCATTAAAATAGATTACACACTCATGACTAGCTTTTTATCAAAGGATCTTCTGTGTGGCACATTTCTGGTAATCTGATGTCAAATAACAGATGCAGGGGTGAGAAGCGCTTATACCTCATAGGTTTCCCATTTCTGGACGGATTTGAGAGCGCCGATCCAGTCCTCCATTTCCTTCCGGCTCTCGGCACATAACATTAGTTTGCGAAATGGAGTGATTACCTGAGAAAGGAGGAGGAAAAAAAGGGGAAAGATGGAGTGAAAGTCTGAGTCTAGAAGTGAAATATTTTCTGTTACAGCTCATTCCAGGTGGGAACGTGACCTAATTTCATGGCAATCCATCCTGTAGTTATTGAGACATGTAACTCAAAACCACAAGGGATAACCTAATGGTGGCGCTAGAGGGAAAAGTCAAGGGATCACCAAAGTCAGCGGGATTCATCCTCTGGGTACCACGGATGTCTGCAGCTAATTTCATGGTAATCCATTGGATTGATGTTGAGATATTTAAATTTTGACCAAAGTGGTGGACAAAATATAGAGCCACTCTGCTGGCAAATTATAATCCCAGTATTTGAAAAGTGCTTTAATCCAGACATTTTGAGACCTTTTGAGACCAGTCTTGCTGCTCACCGTGAAGCTGTTGTTGATGTTCTTGGTGCTGGTCTCGGCAACGCTGGCGTCCGACAGGTCCACTTCATCGAAAATCAGAGACTGATGGGAAGAAAGACGAACGATGCAAACGTCAGCTTCTCTTTTCTTGTGCATATAAATCACACCTTTACTCTTCATCATATGTATACAACTGGATAGTAATGGACAGCTTCACACATCCCTGTACCTTGCAGTCTTTGGCATAGTAGAGGGTCCTCCCTCTGAGTTTGAAGTACCTCCTCTTCCATCTCTGGAAGGAACTAGTCTGCTTTAACAGGATCCCCTCCTTCACACTTTTCTGTAATGAGACAAAGTCAGAAAAAAAGACAGGACAAAAAGATGTTAGTGCTTTCGGATCCTGTGAATAACTAAAGTGACAGATATTTTTCCTGGAGTTCATATACCAACAGAAGGAGATCAGTTTGGATAATGTCACTAAGATGGCTTGTTGTTGTTTTTGGTGAGACAGACAGCAGCGAGACGGAGAACGCTGCTCAGATGAGCAAAGAGGTGTCGACTGAATCAGTCAAGATAACAGACGATCACAGAAACACCTAAAGGTCGATACCTGCTCATTTTCAACATTTATGTTACTAATTTATGATGATTGTTCCTCATGTTTCCAAAAGAGCACCCTCATCTGTTAAATAAGACAACGATGAAGCTGCGTTTGGCTGGGATCAGTATGCGGTGTGTCGATAGGACGGTTAATACAGCAAAAACACCAGAGATGATGTCCTGTACTGCGATTACAGGAGCAACAGTGATGAGCTGAAGCAGCAGGTCGGAGGTGCAACCATGCATGTCGGCATGTAAATGATGAAACGGCCAGAATACACGATTTGATGCAATGGATTTGCAGAAACTCCCCAGTGATTCTATTGTTGTGGCTGTTTTATCCTTTATCCTCGTCTGTGTCTCTGCTCATCATGCACTCGTTCTTTCTCTCCCTCTCTATTTACGAGCACATGCCCTGAGAGGACCGAACGCACCACGGGTAATCAATTTGAGATAGGACGTCGGGGGGTCGCCATGGAGATCCTCTTTTTCTTGAACAAGAGGATACCCGGGCACAGGCACATTCACACACACGCCGCCACAATCTAAAAACTCGGATCATGTTACCGATGGCTCTCTCCAAACCTGCACGTTTATCACCTAATGTAGCAACGTTCCTGCACAAGTCGCCACGGCTGCTTACATTAGATCAGCCCATGACTTTCCCATAGAGATAACCATGTGCCTGTATCAGGTGTGCGTGTGCCGCCTGCATGCTTTCATGGCAGAAACCAACTTCAACTGCCTCAACACGCACAGTCAAAACCGGAATTAAGTGGAAATGTTTGAGTGACGACAAACTGATTTTAGAGAAAACAATGACGCCAAAACGTTCAATTTGTTTCTGTAAAACCTGAAAATGTAGAGGAAATGACTAATCACGCTGCTCTTCTGCAAAAGCCTCCAGGACAAAATGCCTAGACACGCTACAATTGGCAAACAATCAGGTAATCCAGTTGCCAATGTGCTTTACGTCAGCTCGCACAACCCGCACAGCCACTACAACCTGTGGGCAAAGGTAAACTGTAAAGTATGTGAACACGTGTCAAAGATGTTGAAATCGCTAGAACAGAAGACTTATTAAATATAACTTGTTTAAATCAGCGGATAATGTCCGCCTCTACCATACTAATACTGATAGTATTTTGGCTTTTACATTGAATTTCTCAACTACACCAGGCCACACTTCCTATATAATAAACACTGAAAGCTCTGTGTCACAGAAATCAATGATATGATGAAGAAGTGCTAAAAGGAAAGTGGGAGAGGTGGAGAGGATATTGTTTTTCTTATCTCTAAATCAGGAGCAGACACTGTGATAAAAACACAGGACAGGCAGTGACAAAAGACTGTTTCCATAACACAGGTATCTTGTTGTTCTAGTGTAATCTACCCGAGTTCTCAAGCGGGCTGACCCAGAGCGGCTGGCTCAGCAGTAACTTGGCAGGGTCTTCCAGATCCGTGCATGATCCACAAATCCGCACTGAAGGATAAATTCAAGACCCAGACAGGAGGATCGCCACCTGCATGACAACTAGCAACAAGCCACAAGCTGGCAGCAGGACAAGAGAAACAGTGTGAACTTTGAAATGAGAGACAGAAAGTGAAAGTGTCAGCATGCTTCATTCTTATCTGGATACAAGACACTTGAAATTACAGATGTAAATGGGGCCTTAGTTAACAATACACAAAGTCACTGAATCCACTGTATCACTGGGTTTGAAATTAATACAAAAAGTACATGTAGGCTATGTTCTACATTTTCTCATAAACACATGCTAATTTAATAAATTACAAAAAAAAACGCTATCTTGTGCTCTGGGAAATAATTAGTAAATCTGCTGATACAACCCCATTAAATAATCTTAATACAATAAGGTTTTTCAGTTATAATATCAAGTTAAAAAGCCCAGAAGGTCAAAAGTTAGCATGTTGGCTGTTTTTTTTTTTTTTACAGAGGATGAAAACATAATAAAAATTGTATATGGAAGATATTTCCAGATCTAAATCATAAAACCTTCATAACGTATGAATATGTATTTAACACAGAGTGTTTGCAATATTTTGTTAGGCTAAGATATAAAAAACAATATGCAGCCTTATTGCTAGCTAGTTGCTAGCTAGTACGG
The DNA here is from genome assembly GCA_036023655.1 of Nannoperca australis. Taxonomy (NCBI): domain Eukaryota; kingdom Metazoa; phylum Chordata; class Actinopteri; order Centrarchiformes; family Percichthyidae; genus Nannoperca; species Nannoperca australis. Next base: position 10,658 of record JAVQJD010002332.1, read on the forward strand.
TTGCTTGCTAACTTAGCTTTTACCTTCCCTGTATTTATCTTGTGTATTAGCTTGTGAGCTGTGTTGCTAGCATCGTGTACAGTTAGTTAGTTGGCTAACTGTGCATTTTATCCTACAGTAACTAGCATCTTAAAAATATTTACATTGAAGGGAACGTGAAGGAAACTAATATTAAATGACTTTGCTGTTGGTGCAATTAAAAAGGTAAGTTTTCCGCTTCACCTCCACTATTTATTTACCTCTATATTTGTTCCTCTATCTCTATCTGTTTTTCTTTTAGCTGCATCATTTCTCTCTCTACCTCCCCATCTCTCTCTCTGTCACTCATCTATGTTGCTGGGTTTTGCTTGCTCCTCTCCATCTTCTGTGTTTCTGTCTCACCCTCTGTGCCCGTCTGTCTTTGCAGCAACGGCCATGGTAATACAAGGCAGACGCACCTCCAAACCAGTGAAATTTAATTAACCGCTCCATCACTATCTTATCCTTAAGAATAATGTGCTTTTATACCTCAAGCAAATCTCACATTGTCACGCTGTTGCAGATAAACAGTGCAGAAAAAGAAACAGAGGAAGAGGAAGAGGAAAGACTGATGGTGGAAATCATGATAGACGGCTCAACGGTATGGATCATTAGTGAGGGGAGGTGGGGAAAAGAAACAGAGCTGTGACAGCGGCGAAGAGCGAGAAAGAGAAAAACAACACAAACTCGACATAAAAGGACGACATGAGAGAAGAAAACCAAAAGAAACAGACAAAGCCTTGAGGAGGAAGAAGAAAGGTGAGAAAACACAAATAAGGAGGTGTGTAAAGGTCTCTTTTGACTGAACCACCTGATAACGGCGAGGTGCAACACACCTGTTTCACCAACCGGGCTTATCCGTGGTTGCCACAGCAACAGCAACACCAACAGGGGCCGTCAGTCAAGAAGCTAATCAGAGTGGTTTTGTTTGACAAAAGCGGCTAATGACTTAGCAACCACTGATACAGCTGGAGGACGTTCTGTCAGTTAGGCCCAACTCGGGATGATGCAATCTAGGTGTGAAATTAAGAGGCTGCATTTCAAGTTGTGTACCACTAAGCTCCAGTTGCTAACATCTGGCTAGCCTAGCTTACTTTCCCTGTGAACATATCTTTAGCGAAACACACACTATGTCAGATGTACACTACCAGTCAAAGTGTGTCCAAACGTTTGACTGGTACTGTATGGAAAGTCTTTTTAACAATGCTCATGACTTAAAAGTTCAAATTTGAACAAATGTTACTGAACCGTAACCCGTCAGTAAAACCCAAACTTCCCCAGCGCATGAAAGGTGTGTGCATGTATCAATGCAGGTACACTTAGTTGCTCGTTTGTTAGCTACACCTAGCTAAAACTGCTGCCAGCAAATACAGACCTGCAATGAATCCGGCCCTCATCAAGATTGCAATGTTCAGTTTTTGTGGAAACTGTTTTGCACAAGCTAATTTGTCCACTATTTACATCAATGAGATAAAGTGCGATACAACACAACTGCACCACAAACCACAGCCTCAAAATGTACCACAGTTTCAACAAAAACTGCACATTATAACCTTTATGATGAGAGGATTTCGAGCAGGACTGTAACATTAGTTTTACCTACTTGTACCTAATAAACTGGTATATAATGATCATTGAAGTTGGCTTATAGATGGGTGTAGCCACTTTTGTGGTAACACGTCTGAGTGGGTTGAGAGTTAGAGTTGTAAGAGCAACCACACACGTTTGCATCTGGTGAACAAGGCTGAAATGTGCACCTGCGTGTGACTGTTTTAAACTGCAACACCTGTCAAGTGCAGCTTTGGAATGAAATGTGCTAATTCTGCAGGCAATAAAAGCTTTGCTTCCCCACAATCTGGGTGCAAAGTTTAACCACATGCACAGGGTTTACTATGGGGACTGGTGATATAATAAACTAGACTGCCTTTACTCTAAGTACTGTGCAATTATTATGCACATGTGGCTACAACAAGTGGCTACAACACCTACTCTAGGCCATTTCAACGTGTTCTTAGTCGAGCTGCCTGACTGAATAAGACTTAATAAAACGCTTGGTTTCCTCCTGAGTGGCTAGAAAGTGCACATGTACTGTTCATACGCCGTCATAAACACAACATATAGCGTATGCAAAGGTCAGGCTCTGCACCCAGCTCGCGGTCAAACTGTAGCCACACACTCGATGGTGTTTTCCTCCTCTCCTCTCCAGCTGAGAGATGTTGTCAGACAGATCTGTGTATTCATTAGAGCAGGACTAATTACATCACAACAACCAGCCCCAGTAGACCTGACGTGCACGCGCACACACAGTCGCACGCATTGAAGAGCCGTGAAGTGGATTTGCACACAAGAGCACATTACCACACATTACTTACTCATCTGCAAAATGCGCACACACACACACACAGTCAAACTGAGCTCTGAAGTGCACCCACACACACCAACCCGACTGATTCAACCCCTTTTCTTTTGAGTCAGCTCCATTTAACACAGACGCATACAAACACACGCCTGTCTACCCCCATCCCGCCCATTCAACACACACACACACACACACACACACACAGTCCTGCAGGACTGACTGACCTTCGGTGTTCACACTTTAAACAATCACATATACCAAGTGTGTTGGCAGTGCGCTTCTTTACCATTCTCTGTCATCAATAGCTGCCACTGACAAGACCAAAAGTGATGAAGATTAACACAAACACAGAAAATGACCCACTTCTCTACAACTTTAAATTGGAAGACGACTGGAAGAAACATCTGTGTGCTTGAGAACCGCTGCACAGCTGCACCTATTGTAAGCTTGTGTTTTTGTTCTTCTTGCAAACTAAATATTTCATTTAAATGCTGCAAAGTTATGAAAAGCATGTTTGTATGTAAATGTACCGTTTGCATGAGATTCATTGCTCATGGTTCTAGTCCAACTTTAGAATATGTGTCAATTAATCTCAGTTCTTTTTCCAATAAATGGATGAATCATTTAGCACAAGTATTGACAGAGGGATGTCCTTAAAGTCTTTTGAGAATCAAACAAATCGGAGGATAAAGCTGGAGATAGTCTATATTTTTCTTTTTGTCACCATATCATGAAAAGACCAAAAGTAATAACAAGTATTGTCTTCATAGCCAAAGCTTGATAGATCTTGATAGATCTTGTTCCTCTGTTTGATGTGCTTCAAGCATACATTTGTGAAGATTTAACGTCTTCAGCGGTAACAAACGGACTTCAGGCGTGTTAGACGGACTAACACGTTGTTGGTTTGGTGAGGTTTTGATGAAGGAAAGAACAAGAACTCTGCTCTGCTAACATGGTGTCATCCTTCTACAGCAGCAAATAAAACGGGAGACCACACAGGCACAGGGCCATGCAGACTTTGCCACTCCACACCGACCGCTGGAGCTTCCCGTGTTTCACCCACGTTACCTGCAGCGTGAATGCGAGCAACATAACCTTTAAAACATGGTTCAACTTCAAAGAAAAACCTCCATTTGTCCAAAAAAAAGGCCTCTAACACACTGACCTCCTCCACCAGGCGATTCTCCTGTGATTTCTCAGAGTGACAGGAGTCCAGCTGGTCCTCTTGGCTGAGCTGGTCGGCGTCCCCCTGCCCCCCTTCCTCACAGCGGAAAAACAGGGGTGCCATGCAGCACCCGCTGGACTGACACAACCCCGGCATTGGCACAGCGCGCACTGATGACCTCACTTTATTAGTGAAATAATACCTCCAGCAGGGCAAAGACTGTCAGAGATATAAAGTTGGAGAGGAAGTGGCTCTCAACTTTTGGATCTGGATCGCTTTCCACCCATTGTCACCTTCTTCCTCTTCTTGAAAAAGACTTATTCTACCCTTATTTTGCTGTTTCTAAACAAAACCTCCCTTTTAACTCTACATGTCACTCCCTACCTCAGCAGTAACTCTCCTTTCACTCCAGCAGCTCCTCAAACAATGAAATCCTACTTCCTCCCTTTCAGACCTCCCTTGTCAGGTAGCCACTCCCCCTCAGGTGTGTAGGACATACCTTTTTGTGTGTGTGTGTGTGTGTGTTTCTCTCTCTGTCTCTCTCACACACACAGACATAAAACCCTGGAGATAAGGCGGAGCATGCAAATGAGCTCTTCCTCCACATGACACACACCTGAGAGGAGTGGGGGTGGGGGGGTGTGTACATGCAAGAACAAGCCTATTTCCTTGACGCTATAAATAGAACTGGAAGAACCTGATTGGCAATGAGAGCACACACACACACGATAATGGCTGCTCCTGCTTGAACACTGGTTTAGGGGATAAAATGAGTTTAAACACACACACACACACGGTCACATCAAGTCAAACTGATGAGGAGGTTCATGACGCCCCACTCTGCTTAGGAGAGCTGGAAACGTCACAGTGATCACAAACTCATGTCCTGAGCTGTCCTGACAGAGTGTGTGTGTGTGTGTGTGTGTGTGTGCACGTCTGCTGCCTACGCGCCGTCATCGGCCTGCTTTCAGTGTCAGATCAGTGTCTCATCTGCCAAAGCAAGTGAATGTGTTTTCTGTCAGTCCGCATATCATTCTGTCTTTAATGAGCAGAAACATGCTGTTGCCTGCAGCCTCACTCACCCTCTCTCTCTCTCTCACTAACATCCTTCCAGGTGTCGTTTGCAGGTTTGAATGCTGCGTGTCGGCCGGTTGCTCAGGGGTCGGGTTAACAGGAAAGGTGCAAGATGTTTATTTGTATTTTGGTTATTTAGCCACATACACGGTGCAACGTCGTCAGGCAGTGCGATGCCAGTGAAGTATGTGCAAGCAAACATTCCTGCGGGAGTAATCTGTAACGTGAACAGGTTAGTCTTCTGTTTGGGGGATCAGACGATTGTCTGTGTGATAACATAGTTGTGAACTCTTATCTCGTACTACAAACCGTCATTTCATCATCCTGAACAACGTCCTAATTTAGGTGTGGACTCATTTACTGTAACTATTCTTCAGTATCACAATCATGATTTCTTTTTGCAAAACATCTCAGACAATCTGATTTGAATCTTTAGTAATGTTTGTAAGTTATATATATTATAATGTAAAGACTTCCTGCAGTATAAAGCAGGTCAATGGACAGCAGCTGTTTATTCATGAGGTACTGGAAACGACACTTTCAGGTGTGTCTTTGCCAGAACTAATTAAAACAGATGCACGCAGGCTGTTGCAGACACAGAACCCCCTGACCTTTCAGCTACGTTTGTGTTTTTGTAATCACGAGGACACGCTGTCCCCGGACGGACATCGTTAGAATGCCAAATGAAGCTCGCCCAATGTCACCGGCCGGGAATTAAACAATGCTGCAGTTACTCCTCTTCTCCAGCAGATGGCTGACTGAGAGAGAGGTGGGGGTGGGAAAAACAGAGAGGAGGCAAGGTGATGGGGTGCATGGGGAGGAGGGCTCGAGAAGGAGAGGAGAGAGAAAAATGAAGAGACAAACACGGAAACTGACAGACATGGAATGAAAAAGAGGAGGAGAGGAAGAGAGAGTGGGGAAGCCATTTGTATCTGTCAGATCTGGCATGGTTTTAACTCTTCACAGCCTACCAGCTGTCTGTGGTTTATAAATAGAAATGCTCACTGAATCCCCCCCTCTATACACTTAAAACATCAAGAACTCGTGTTTCTGCAGAGTTTAGAGTCCAGAAATGATTCTTAGCATCACCACCGGGGCAGAGATGAACACACAACCCGTGAGCGTGTTTAATGTCCTATTTTATGCTCGAGACAGAAGCTGCAAACTCCACCCGTCTGGCACTCGGAGGTGGCTAATACAAACACAGAGTATCATTTGCAAATAACAGCTGACCTGGGTCTGGCGTTGTTAATTGCACGCCTGGTCTTCATTTTGTTGCTTCCTGACATTTTAAAAACTTGGTAATGCAAAGGCATGCTGGGGGTTGCCATGGTAACAGCCCGACTTTCGAATCAACCTTCAGCTTGGAAATGTAAGGACACACACGCACACACAGGCAGAAACAAATAATAAAAAGTAGAATTCACTCTTTCCACCTAATCGAACAGAAAGTAAACCAGACTTCCTGTCTGTCTGTGTCTGTGTGTGTGTGTGTGTGTGTGTGTGCATATGGCGATTGTGTCACCCTTCTGTCCTTGACAACTTTTGCAATTGGTGCGAGCAATTCTAACAAACTGCTTAAGAAACTGCAAGATGGATCATTGGAAACAGAAGCGGCTTGCCTCATGCATTAACACGCTGTCTGACCACACACACACACACACACACATATACACACAGAGAGAGAGAGAGAGAGAAAGAGAGAGAAAACAAGGCGTGGGAGGACCTTGCACCATGGCGACCACATCCTGTCTCATGTACCTCTGTGCGTTTATTAATAGACACACACACACACCTCAGCGAAATGCACCAAAAAACAGCCAGAGAGAATCTAATGACACACTGTCGTACTTTAGATGGACAGATGGGTAGAGACAGCCCGCCCCGCCCCCCCCCCCCCCCCCCCCCCCCCCCCACCCCACACCACCCCCCCCCCCCCCCCCCCACA